>ML276072.1:0-24507 GCA_005239495.1 Nicotiana undulata
TGATTTTCTCTTGTCAACCTACCCACTCCCTCACGCCTCTAATCGCATATCACATAAACTCCCTTTTATTCTTCTATTTAAGAAAAAAACACAACGAGAGGAGGAGAGAAAGGATTTGGGAAAAAAATTTAGCAACTAAGAAAGAGAGCAAAGAAAGTGAGGGATCTAAAAACTAAAACAAAACAAAAAACGCAGCATAAAGAAGCTAAAAAAGCAAGAAGTCTTCTTCTCCAAATATCTCATACACACAATGGAGATCTTTCTTCCTCAACCAGAAAAATGCAGCCATAATCTCCATTAAAACACAACAAAAAATAGACACGAATCTCACCAAAAACTTCAGCAAAAAGCAGCTCGGAATTACAGCAAAATCTGCTAAAAAAATGCAGCAACACAGCTTCACAACCTACCTCCATTAACGCCAATTTTCAGCTCTAAAATTGCCGGAAAAACAGCCATAAACTCAGCAAAACTTCAGCCACGAAACAGCTCCAAAACACAGCCAAATCACATCCAAAAGCTCTCCAAACACGGCAAAAAATACAAAAGTGTCAGTCGTGGTTCGAAGCTCCGTCGAAGTTCTAGGTGTCGTTTCCGGTCGTGGTTACTTCATACAAAAGTCCAGCAGATCTCTGTTCCTGTTGTATCGAAGAATATTTAGCTATTGAAAGGTTCATTTCTCGACATCGCTTCCTCATTTCATTGACGCTATATGCTTGTTGATTCTTAGGATTTATTATATCAGTTGTTTGTTTATTTTGCATGATTATGTGTTATGTATGCTTCATGTGTTAGATCTATTGAGTTTAAACTAAATGTTGTTGGCCTTAAGTTGGTATATCTTCTTTGTTTTGGTGGGTTTTGTTTTCTACTGATTTCTCCCTTACCATAGCCTATTTAGTTTAAAATCACATTTCAAAAGTACAGTGTTGTATTTGAGTTTTGAAAGAAAAGATTGAAGTTGGATTTGGTCCTTTTTAGTAATGAGAAGGAATTTCCGTGGTCCAATATATTCCAACAGTCATTCTTTTCTTAATTGCGTAAAGAATTAATATAAAGCTGTAAACTTTTTTGAAATGGGCAATTGTCGTATCATAAAGACGTAACTTAATAGTTATAACGTGTAACATGTATAAATTTCTTGCGTATAAATACTACTACATACTTATTAATTGTCTCCCTTACTATGAGTACGGTTCCCGTGGCATGGTCACGATACCTAAACCCCAACTTGAGAGTGCGTTTCACGTGACTCAACAATAACTTCAAATAATAATAAAATTAACAGGTTGTAAATCGCGGGTGTGTTTCACGTGGCGTGATTCGCAAGGTGTGCAAAAACAAATGAGAGTGCGACATCACGACTTGTTCAAATATTTTTCCATAAGTCATGGCTTCATAACAAATCCAAATGTAGTTTAAGAAAAATAACTCATGAACACAAGTAATGTACTTTTAGGCGCGCTTTTAAATCAATTATTATGATTGTGTACACGTTCACGTGACATAATTATGATTCTCAAAATAAATCAAGGTATGTGTTTGTACAACTTTGGCAAAATAATCTTAATAAATATATAAATATATATCTCGAATCTAAAAGAGAAAAAATAATTGGAATACTCTAAAACACTAGAAAAACTTTAGAAGTACTCTAAATATTAGCCCATGTGTTCATACACAAACCTTGGATTGATATGCTCAAATAATAAAAGGGTCATGTACGCATCCCGCGTCTTGACGCCTTTAAATTAAAAATAATTATGTTGTAACCATGTGTACATTCCGTACCTTTGTTAAACATCCAATTTTAAAGAAGAATATCGTGTGTGCATACCGCACCTAGGTGAACACACAAAAATAAAAATAATATATAGAATAATTAATTAAGCGGTAATAAATAAGCCATAATTAATAAAATACAAGACTAGCTAAAAATTGATTTAAGCCTTACATTAGTCAATAAAGAGACCGTGATAGAACCACGGGATTCGAGGGGTGCCTTACACCTTTCCCTAGGTCAACAGAATCCTTTCTTAGTCTTCTGTTTCGTAGACCATAAATTAGGAGTGAAATATTTCTTTTGACAAGGGATTCAATAAAAGGTGACTTGGAACACCAAAACTCAATTCCAAGTGGCTACTCTAAATAATAAATAATCCCTTTTCAAAACTTCACTTTAATTGGAAAAACTCTTTTATCTCATCCACGTAATAGGGTTGCGTGAAAAAAGAGGTGTGACAGCTAGAGGCCACCCAAGAGGTGGAGGTCAGGCTTATTTTTATGCATTTCCAGCTAGACCAGATGCTATGGCCTCAGATGCCGTGATTACATGTATTGTTTCAGTCTGTCACTGAGATGCTTTAGTTCTATTTGATCCCCGTTTCACTTATTCGTATGTTTCATCATATTTTGCCCATTTTGTGGATATGCCCTGTGAATCTTTAGTTATATATGTTCATGTGTCCGCTCTGGAGAACCGAGTGGATTTGTTATTGCTTATTATGGTTGACTTTGATGTGATACTGGGCATGGATTGGCTATCTCCCTGTTATGATGTTCTTGATTGTCACGCGAAGACCGCGACCTTAGCAATGCCGGGATTCTCGAGAGTGGAGTGGAGTGGTTCCATTGATTATGTGCCGAGTAGGGTGGTTTCATACCTGAAGGCTCAGCGCATGGTAGAGAAATGGTGTTTATCTTATTTGGCTTTTGTGAGGGATGTTAGTGCTGAAACTCTCACTGTTGATTCTATTCCTGTGGTCCGTGATTTTCCAAACGTGTTTCTTGCAGACCTGCCGGGCATGCCGCCTGACAGGGATATTGATTTGGTGCCAGGCACCCAGCCTATTTCCATCCCACCGTACCGTATGGCACCAGTGGAATTGAAGGAGTTGAAAGAGAACCTTCAGGAACTCTTAGATAAGGGGTTCATTCGGCCTAGTGTGTCACCTTGGGGTACACCGGTGTTATTTGTGAAGAAGAAGGATGGTTCCATGAGAATGTGTATTGACTACAGGCAGTTGAACAAGTCCACAGTGAAGAATACATATCCCTTGCCTCGTATTGATGAGTTGTTTGACCAACTTCCAGGAGCTAGGGTGTTCTGCAAGATTGACTTGAGGTCCGGGTATCATCAGCTAATGATTCGGGATTCAGATATTCCTAAGATGGCTTTCAGGACCCGTTATGGCCATTATGAGTTTTTGATGATGTCTTTTGGGCTGACCAATGCCCTAGCAGCGTTCATGCATTTGATGAACAATGTATTTTAGCCATATTTGGATTCCTTCGTTATTGTGTTCATTGATGACATCCTAGTGTATTCTCGTAGCCAGGAGGAGCATGCTTAACATTTGAGAGTCATATTGCAGAGGTTGAGGGAGGAGAAGCTTTACGCAAAGTTCTCCAAGTGTGAGTTTTGTCTTGGTTCAGTAGCATTCTTGGGAAATGCGGTGTCCAGTGAGGGTATTAAGGTGGATCCAAAAAAGGTAGAGGCGGTGCAGAGTTGGACCAGACCGTCCTCAACTTTAGAGATTAGGAGCTTCCTTTGTTTGGCGGGCTATTACCGTCGCTTTGTGGAGGGTTTTCTTCTATTGCTTCGCCCCTGACCAAATTGACCCAAAAGGGTGCTCCATTCAGGTGGTCAGACGAGTGTGAGGAGAGCTTTCAAAAGCTCACGGCTGCTTTGACCATAGCTCTAGTGTTAGTTTTTCCATCAGCTTCGGGTTCTTATACCGTGTATTGTGATGCCTCGAGGATAGGCATTGGTTGTGTCTTGATGCAGGAGGGTAGGGTGATTGCTTACACCTCACACTAGATGAAGACCCATGAGAAGAATTATCCGGTGCATGATCTTGAGTTAGCAGCCATTGTTCACGCCTTGAAGATTTGGCTTCTTTATTTGTATGGGGTTCATTGTGAGGTTTTTACTGATCATCGGAGTTTGCAGCATCTGTTTAAGCAGAAGGATCTGAATTATGTCAGCGGAAATGGTTGGAGCTTCTAAAAGACTATGATATCACTATTCTATACCATTCGGGGAAGGCCAATGTAGTGGCCGATGCCTTGAGTCACCGAGCAGAGAGTTTGGGGAGTCTAGCATATCTTCCAGCAACAGAGAGACCTTTAGCACTTGATATTCGGGCCCTAGCGGGCCAGCTTGTGAGGTAAGATATGTTGGAGCCCAGTCGGGTATTGCCTTGCGTGGTCTCCAGGTTTTCTCTTTATGACCGTATTAGGGAGTGCCAGTATGATGACCCACACTTGCTCATTCTTCAAGATAGGGTCCGATGAGGTGATACCAGGGATGTAGCTATTGGTGATGATGGTGTGATGAGGATGCAAGGTCGGATATGCGTGCCTAATGTAGATGGGCTTCGGGAGTTGATTCTTGAGGAGGCCCACAGCTTGCGGTATTCCATCCATACAGGTGCCGCGAAGAGGTATCAGGATCTGAGACAACATTATTGGTGGAGGCGGATGAAGAAGGACATTGTCGTATTTGTAGCTCGGTGTCTCAACTCTCCGCATGTCAAGTATGAGCACCAGAGACCAGGTGGATTGCTTCAGAGGTTGGACGTTCCGGAGTAGAAGTGGGAGCGGATCACCATGGACTTTTTAGTTGGGCTCCCACAGACTTCGAGGAAGTTCGATGTTATATAGGTTATCGTGGATCGGCTGACCAAGTCCGTGCACTTCATTCCTGTTGGTACTACTTACACTTCAGAGTGGTTAGCTGAGATTTATATCAGGGAGATTGTCCGATTGCTTGGTGTTTCAGTTTCTATCATTACTGATAGAGGTACTCAGTTCACATCGCAGTTTTGGAAAGCCGTGTAGAGAGAGTTAGGTACTCAGTTCAACTGTTCACCCTCAGAGGGACAGGCAGTCCGAGCGCACTATTCGGATATTGGAGGACATGTTGCGCGCTTGTGTAATTGATTTTGGGGGTTCATGGGACTAGTTTCTGCCACTCGTGGAGTTTGCATATTATAATAGTTATCTGTCGGGTATTCAGATGGCTCCATACGAGGCTTAATATGGGAGGAGGTGTAGATCTCCGATCGGTTGGTTTGAGCTGGGTGAGGCTATACTCTTGGGTACAATTTTGTCACGACCCGAAATCCCACCTTTCAGACCGTGACTGCGTCTAACGTCGAACCCGCTAGACAAGCCAACGTATACAATATTATTGCTTTAATAACACAACGTAACAGTATTTAAAACTATTAACCTTCAAACATTTACTGAAATAACTCGAATTCATTAATGTTCAACCTTTAGCGAAAACATCCCACACCATTAACTTTCAAATCTTTACTGAACATCCCAAATCACATCAAACGTTTCACAGCAGGAAATTAATAATATTACCTCAACAACTCATAATGAAATGATAAGACAACAACAACGAACAATCCCAAAATCGGGGTGTCACAACCTCACGAACTATCTAAACTGAGTACTAAATACAAAGTCTGAAAAGAAATGTACAATTGTCTTGAAACTAGGAGAAAAAGTAAGACAATGAGGAATCCAAAAGCAGGAGAGACACCAAGGCCCACGAACGCCAGCGGGTATACCTTGAAGCTCTGGGTGGACTGAAGGTGACTCCCTCAATGCGGTTCACTGGGTCCGGATGCGTGATCTGCACAACATTAAGAAGTGCAATGTAGCATCAGTACAACCGACCCCATGTACTGAGTAAGTGCCGAGCCTAACCTCGGCCGAAGTAGTGACGAGGCTAGACTTGACAATAGCGATAACCTGTCCTATTCTACAACAGGTAACAAGGATCATGCAAGACAAGGGATAAGCAAGCAAGAAAGGGATACAGGAGCAGTAAGGGGAAACAAGTGATGTGAAGCAGTATAGTTGACAGATAGAAGTAACAAGGGAGACAATCTAACACAATAGCCAACGAAGCAAGTATAAATATCCGAAAGTAAACAATGGCACGACATCACCCTTCGTGCTTTTACTCTCTTCCTCACAATGCGATGTACAATGACTCATGGCACGACATTTACCTTCGTGCTTATAATAAATACGAATCATGGCACGACATCACCCTTCGTGCTTTACACTCTTCCTCACTATGAAATATAATCGAATATCATGGCACGACATCACCCTTCGTGCATTACACTCTTCCTCACAAAACAATCACAGACAACATGGCAAGAAGTACAACATAGTGGAAATAAGCAGTTCAAAACACCCGACGGGGGAAACATCAATTAGCAGCTCAAGAAATGCCCGGCAAGGGTCTCAGCTATAACCAATCACCTCAATCACATACTCTACACTTGTATTATCTTTCGTATCAATACTTCTCAAACTCAACAGCCAATACTTCCAATCAAGAATAAATTTCCAAGTAAAGACAATCTCATAATATGCTAAACATGGAAGAAATACTGCAATTTCTATCAAAATAGACTCACGGGCATGCTTGACACACATTGCATAGGTACTCGTCACCTCACCTATGCAATGAACATGATAATCACTTAGCACATAGCAAATAATACCTATTCCCTCACCAAAGTTAGGCAAGACACTTACCTCGGTCCAAAGTATAGCAATCAACTCTCTACGACCGCCTTTCCTTTTGAATTCAACTCCGCAACCACAATATCTAAGAATAATTAACTTAAGTGTATCAATAATAACTCAATAACACCATCCCATAGGCTAAATACACAATTCCTACCATTCTTTCAAAATTACCAAAATTTGACCCCGGGCCCACGTGGTCTAAACTCGAGGTTCGGACCAAAACCCGATCACCCATAACCCCACGAGTTCAATTATGTAATTAGTTTTAGGATCCGAACCTAAATTGAGGTTGAATCATCAAATTTTCCCAAAAATCTAACTCTACCCGAAACCCCTAATTTCTACTTTGATTTTAGGACTTTAGGCCTAGATTCTAGTGTTTGATGAAGAAAAGTGGAAGAAAACGGAGTTAAGTACACATACCTATGAAGCTATGGAGGTTGGGGAGCTTGAATGTCGTATATGGAAGTTTGGGGAAGAAGAAAAGGGTGAAGAATGGAAATAATCCTGTAATGGGTCTGCTTTGGACTTAAAAATACCTGGGCGAAGATTACCCTGTGCGTTAGCAGCACATGCATTGCGTTCGCACAAGGTTGCCGAAAATAACCTCTGCGATCGCGGAGAACCAACCGCGTTCGCACTGAGTTACTACCCCCCTGCCCCCATAACACGCCTAACCCTGTGCGTTCGCGACCCCCGTGGTGCGTTCGCACAAGAGGACTTACCCAATATTTCGCGATCGCGACCTCTATGGTGCGATCGCACTGCCTAATTTTGACCCTTGACCCAGGCCCCTCACTTACCCTATGCGATCGCAGCCCCTCCCATGCGATCGCATAGACCAAATTACCAGACACCAGAAACTGAATCAAAACACCAGATTTTTCATGTTTTCACACCCCGTTAGCTTCCCGAAACTCACCCGAGCCCTCGGGACTCAAAACCAAAAACACACACGACTCCCAAATCATCATACGGACTTGTTCAAGCTTTTAAACCATCAAAATATCATCAAAACAATGAATTAAACTCCAAAATCTATAGAATTTTCTCAAACTTCATAAACTTCTAAATTTCCCATTTTTAATCCGAATCACGTCATTTCAAGTCCGTTTTACACCAAATTTCACAGATAAGTCACATAACATATAATAAACCTGTTCCGGGCTTCAGAACTATAATACGGGCCCGATAACACGGTTTTCACATAATTACTCACTTTCAAAATCCTTTATTATTTTCAGAAAACAATTTTCTTTAAAAATTCATTTCTCGGGCTTGGAACCTCGGAATTCGCTTCCGAGCATACGCCCAAGTCCCATATTTTCCTACGGACCCTCCGGAACCGTCACATCACGGGTCCGGGTCCGTTTACCAAAAATATTGACCAAAGTCAACTTTATTCAATTATTCAATTCAAAGTTCCATTTTTATAAAATTTTCACATAGAAGCTTCCCGGCTACATACCCGGACTGCGCACGCGCATCGAGGTGATATTAACGGAGGCTTTTGGGGCCTCGAAACACAGATTTAGCTAGAATTACTTAGGTTGGCCTTTTGGGTCATCACAATCTCCACCTCTAAAACAAACGTTCGTCCTCGAACGGACATAGAAATGTACCTGAGCCTGAGAAAAGATGGGGGTAACGACTCCTCATATCGGACTCGGACTCCCAAGTAGCTACCTCGGAAGTTGACCTCTCCACTGAATACGGACCGAAGGATAACTCTTCGACCTCAACTGGCGAACCTGCCTATCTAATATAGCTATTGGCTCCTCCTCATAAGTCAGATCCTTATCCAAGTGGACACCGCTGAAGTCAAGAACATGAGATGGGTCTGCAATATACCTCCGGAGCATAGATACGTGAAACACTAGATGCATTGCTGATAAATGTGGTGGCAAGGCAATTCTGTAGGCCACCTCTCCTACCTTGTCCAAAATCTCAAATGGACGAATATACCTAGGGCTCAACTTGCCCTTCTTTCCGAATCTCATCATGCCCTTCATAGGCGACACTCGAAGGAACACCTGGTCTCCTACCATGAAAGCCAAATCTCGAACTCTACGATCTGCATAGCTCTTTTGCCTGGACTGAGCTGTACGAAGCCTATCCTGAATAATCTTCACCTTATCCAAGGCATCCTGGACTAACTCAGAACCCAATAATCTAGCCTCTCCGGGCTCAAACCATCCGACTGGAGACCGACATCGCCTACCATACAACGCCTCATACGGAGCCATCTGAATGCTCGACTGGTAACTGTTGTTGTAGGCAAACTCTGCTAAAGGCAAGAACCGATCCCATGATCCACCAAAATCAATAACGCAAGCTCCCAACATATCCTCCAAAATCTGAATAGTGCGCTCGGACTTTCCGTCCGTCTGAGGATGAAATGCTGTGCCCAACTTGATCTATGTGCCCAACTCTCGCTGGAATACCCTCCAGAAATGGGAGGTAAACTGATTACCTCGGTCTGATATGATAGATAATGGCACACCGTGAAATCTGACAATCTCTCTCATATAGATCTGAGCTAACTTCTCCGCTGAAGATGAAACTGCCACCGGAATGAAATGTGCTGACTTGGTCAGCCTATCCACCACAACCCATACTGCATCAACCATCCTCTGAGTCCGTGGAAGTCCAACTACAAAATCCATCGTGATACGCTCCCACTTCCACTCGGGAAGCTGAATCTGCTGCATCAAACCACCGGGTCTCTGGTGCTCATATTTAACCTGCTGACAATTCAAGCACCGAGCTACATAAGCCACAATATCCTTCTTCATTCTACGCCACCAATAATGCTGCCGCAAGTCTTGGTACATCTTCGCGGCGCCCGGATGAATGGAATACCGGGAACTATGGGCCTCCTGCAATATCAACTCACGAATGCCGTCTACATCAGGAACACATATACGACCCTGCAATCTCAAAACTCCCTCAGCATCAACTGTGACTTGCTTGGAACGTCCGTGCCGAACCGCATCTCTAGAAGCACACAAGTGACGATCATCGTACTGCCTGGCACGAATACGATCATACAACGAAGAACGAGCGACGGTATGGGCCAAAACACTTTCACTCTCAGAAACCTCCAATCTAACAAATCGGCTGGCTAACGCCTGAACATCCAAAGCCAAAGGTCGCTCTCCCACTGATAAATAGGCCAAGCTACCCATACTGACCGACTTACGGCTCAAAGCATCGGCCACCACATTGGCCTTTTCCGGATGATAGAGAATAGTAATATCATAATCCTTCAGCAACTCTAACCACCTCCTCTGCCTCATATTCAACTCATTTTGCTTAAACAAGTATTGCAAACTATTATGATCAGTGAACACCTCACACGGCACCCCATACAAATAGTGCCTCCATATCTTCAAGGCATGAACAATAGCTGCAAGTTCCAAATCATGGACTTGATAGTTCTTCTCATGAATCTTCAACTGATGTGAAGCATAGGCTATAATCTTCCCATCCTGCATCAACACTACACCAAGCCCAACCCGCGAGATGTAGAGAAAATATCCACACCTTTTCGATACTCAAGGTATGTTTATAGACTCGTTCGAGGATGAACGTTTGTTTAAGAGGGGAAGGATGTAACAACTTGGTCGGTCGTTCCGAGAGCTTAGCCCCGTTTTCCCCATTTCTGCTTCATTATGTGTGGTTCAACTCTTTTATTCTGTGTTGGGTTGGTTGTTTCGGATTCAGAGTGATTGTGGAGAGAAATGAGACACTTAGTCTCCTAAACTGGTGATTTGATTGGAAAAGTCAACTAGAAGTTGACTTATGGGTAAACGATATCGGAATTTCATTATCATGGTTCAGATAGCTTCGCGGGGGCGACACTCTTTTCACGGTTTGCGGTGAAAGCTGATGCGGACAACGGAAGGACTTGCATGATCTCAGAAGTTTGGAAGATTTCGTGGCCGCGACGGGAATTTTGCGGACAACGGTGTGAGGCTCGTGGAGGCGGTGATTTTTCCGCTGGGAGCGGACATTGTCCTGAGGGTGCACTATAAATACGAGTTTCAGGGTTTTATTTTTATACTTTGACCTGGAGAGCTCGGGTTTTGGCTATATTTCGAGGGATTTTCAAGGAAACCATCGGGGTAAGTGATTCTAACTCAGTTTTGGCTAAAACACATGATCATAACATTTAATCCATCATTTGATTAGATAATTGGGACGAAAATTGGGAGAATAATTGTAGAAATTTCATAAATTGAGTTTTGGGAGTTGAACACCGATTCGAGGTCGGATTTTGATAAATTTAGTATGGTTGGACTCGGGAATGAATGAGTTTTCGGGTTTTGTGAATTTCATTAGATTTCGAGATGTGGGCCCGGGCCGGGTTGAGCCAAATTCGGGATTTGGTCTGTTTTGATAACTTTTAAGTGGAATTCATTCCTTTAGCGTATATTGACGAGTGTATATATATATATATATTGGATATATTCGGAGCATTTGGAGGTCGTATCAAGAGGCAAGAGCATCGCAGACTAGAGTTGTGTCCGGTTTGAGGTAAGTAATGATTGTAAATCATGTCCTGACGGTATGAAACCCTGGATTTCACATTGTTTCACTATTTTGAAGTGGCGCACATGCTAGATGACGAGCGTGTGGCGTGCACCGTTTGGAATTGTGATTTGGTCCGTCCCGTAGCAACTATTAAGTTGCGTATTTGACTGAAAACTATATGATATTTTGTATTTTAGAAAGTATTACTATGTTTTGGACTGAATGCCGTATTTGGGCCTCGTGCCAAGTTGTTTGGACCCTTAGGGGCTTTTACTACTATTTCCTCACTGTTTTGATTTAAAATCTGTACTCATTCATGCTATGTTTTGCTGATTTCATAACTCAATCTTATTTACTCCGTTTTGATGCATAAAATGATATTTTGGGTTGAGCACCCTGTTTAATTTATAGCACGAGTGGCTTGAGAGGTTTCTGACTGAGTGAGGCCGAGGGCCTGTGTTGTGAGGATATCATTGGATCGGGTTGCAGCATGTTGTACTAATTTATGATATTTGAGAGGCTGAGGGCCTGATTGATTACGCCGCGAGATGGCTTGTTAGAGCGCTTGGGCTGTAGGAGACCCTCCAGAGTTTGTACACCCACAGTGAGCGCGGGTACCCCGAGTGAGTGATATGATTCTTGCCCGAGGGGCTGTTCTTGATTCATGTTGTTCCCGCGGGGCTGATTATGAGTGATTGTGAGGTTGCCGAAGGGGCTGGTTCTGAGTGATGTTATGCCTGAGGGGTGGTTTATGATACATGTTTTGCCTGAGGGGCTATTTATGATTTTCGTCTCTTTAACTCTAAACTTCATTGAAACTATGTTGAAACTGTAATATCTTCAAATGTTTTTTACTGAAATTGGACTTTAAGCAAGATGATTTGATTTATGCACTATTTTGAAGGCAAGTTGTTCTTACTGTGATTTCATGGATTTATGTGTTTTTTACTGCTCAGTCCTTATTTACATTTATTACTGACTGAGTTGGCGTACTCACATTACTCCCTGGACCTTGTGTGCAGATTCATGGATTTCAGGATGTGATAGTGAGCGATGATTCTTCCATCCGTCGCGGATACTCGGAGTTGGCAAGGTAGCTGCATGGCGATCGCAGCCCTGCTCCTCTCCCTCTTAGCTTCCTTAGACTTTATTAGTGTTTTCTAGACTTTAATAGACCTAGTTGTTTTCAGATAGTCCTCAATAGACGCTCGTGACTTGTGACACCCCGAAATCGGGCTTTTGTTTGTTTTTCGCATTTGTTATTTAAACTTATGTTATGAAGTTTTACTAATTAATGGTTTAAAAATAGCTTTATTATGAAGTGTCGAATTATTCTAAAAATGTGTCGGTTGGCTTGGTTCCACGATAGTTTCCATCACGACCGGGTGGTTTGGGGTCGTGACAACATACCTTGAATTGTTAGCTTAGCTTGAACCCCACTTCTAACAAGAATAACTAGACGTATAACGGAGGTCTAATAATGATTACCACTTGATTTGTTCAAAATTGCTCAAATGACATTTCAATTAAGAAAGAGAATTTTTTATATATATTCAATTTATCAGATACACTGATACCATCCAAACTACTTCACCCACTTCTCTTTTTTATTTCCAACTCAAAGAAACCAAAGAAATAATCCGGCATGATACTAATTATAGCAACATTTGTTTCTCTTCTTTTATTACATATTCGAGAAACAACATAAACAAATCCACAACATGCAACCATTTTTTACTACTCATATAATGCTCCAAACATCTAAAATTCTACCAAAATCAACAATCAATTCACCGCTCAACTTCTTGCACACTAAATTTATTTTAAGATTTTATGTTTTTTTGTCTTAAAGGCAAATCACGGCTATAAGACATTATCAACCATATTTGAGCATCCCACAGTGGTTGATTTACTTTTTTTGGGGGTCCTAAATTGTTTATCAGCTCTATATCGAGGTACTTAGAATATCAATATCCACCTTAAGCCTAATAGATATGACTTAATATTGTGCTTAGTATCTTGATTAATACATGAATGTGATTTATGCGGGGGCTATGTTATATCTCTAACATATCCCTTGTTTTGATTAATTGGTCAGTGCTGCCAATTCTACTACGTGGTCTTTTTTCTCGAACAACAAATCTTACTTGGTCTTTCCCAAAGTTAAAGTCGTTATTTCATATGGTCAGGTAGTTCAATAATGTTAAAAAGCTTAAATAATTCCATAAGTTCGTGCAGGAAATGCTAAAATGGCTACACATTAGAAAATCCACAAAAGGGCAGCTAAAAAAATTCAAATAAGAAAGTAAGCAGTGAGAAGCAACATTTATATAGAATGTTAAATATTTTATTTTTCGGGTTTCCAACTTATTAGTTATCATGCCATCTTTTGAGTTTCTCCAAGCTTCACACAGGCAACCCAAGTTTTTCTTAACAACTCAATTGAACTACCAACCATTGAAGTGAAGTATCAAGCACGACCTACAAATAAACCAAGAAGTTATATCAAGTGATGATAACATGCTAAATATACATATATACAATTCAGTTTTAGCTCTAGTGACATTTTCCGGTAGATGGAAAGCAATTTTGTGACTAACCTTTGAAAGGAACCGAGAGGACCTAAAAGACAAAAAAGGGACATATATTAGTCATAATTATGAACATAAGTGTGATAAAGCTAATGAATATGTGTATAGCACTGGATGATACAATAGAAAATTGATCTTGAAGCCTATAAGCAGGTACCATATACCAAAATCTATTTTGAAACAGAATCTAGCACTTGAAGAATCCATGTTTTTCCAAGAACTAAAAGATCTAAAATTTCTGAATTCTATTTAAAGATCTTAGTTTCTCATTTGATATGTAGCTTACATCTTAAGTCAAAAGTTATCATACAGACAAACCAAGTAGTGTCATGAAATTTTTTATATTAAATATATAACACAAAAAATGAAAAATAAAAATTAAAAAGTTAGTCAAAAGTCCTTATTAATGTTCAACACTCTCAGCGAGACTAAGCCTCGCGTGGCCGATCAAGAAGTTTCTAAATTCTATCATCCCCTTTTTGTTTAGGCTTTTGTTTTTGCACTTAGACTCCAGAAGATCCTGAGAGTCTTAATCCAGGGTACAAACCTAGACCTCCAACTCTTGGAACAGTCAGGCCTCACTTTTATCACATACTTCTTAAACAACTCTAGTTTAACTACCATAAAATTGTACGAAGAAAGCTTACCTTTATTACTTTTATAAAGAGCTTAACCATCAACTTGGTCACAATCTGTTGATTGCACAAAAGTTAGTGTTTTCATCTCTGTGTATGAGCAAATTCAATTCAATTACATAAAGTAATGATATTTGCAGATGAAAATCTTGAAATTCTATTGAGAGACCTGGAAATTTTTGTTCGTAGAGACCAAACACGCGTTTCCATCATTGCTCACATAAGAATTCAGAATGAACCAGTAAGAAAAATGAGCACGTAGAAAATTGAATGATCTTTAGCTGGAAATAGTATATAACAATATTTACTAAGAATAGTTCTTGCATATAAATTAATATTAACCTTCTCTTGTTAGTCGCAACAATTAACCCACAAAAGGAGAATCATTTCAACCATCTCCCCAGCACCATACTTCCATCATACCTTTGTCACATGAACCTACAGATGCATTCCTCCTTGTTTCTCTTGTAATCTTGTAACCAAAGCTTTGAGAGAAGAGTAGTTTCTTCTCTAGAAGCTTTTTCAGTCATAGAGAAATGGCTATTGTTAATAAATATGATTATCAACTCTTAGAACTGATTTTAATGATGAAAATACTATATTTGTTATATGTAGGCACCTCTGAAACGTGCTCAAGATTAAAGGGACAAATCAAATAAGATCACTGAATGCATCAATGATTGAAGGAATTACTGAAGATTGACGAAATAGATTGAATCCAATAAGATTGCTGATTGCATCCAAGCTTGAGGAAATAAATTAAGATTGACAGAATAGATTGATGCTAGATTGAAGAGATCAATCAATCAAAGATATCGAGAATCTTGAAGTAAACAAATCATGCGGCTAAATCTGGAAAGATCAAGATTCTAGGAAGATTTCGGCGCCATCAAAGGAAATCACCAGCGCATCATCTTCAGCCCTAGCCGTTGCGGAAAAACCTTATTTTTGGAAAGAATCAATTTCTTTCCAAGGATCAAATCTCTTGGGTTGGAAAAATCTCTTCAGCAATCAAGCTTTTTCCACAATATTCAAACCCATTCTTGTATCTTAGAAGACATACTTTGATCAAACCAATTACCCACTCTTTGTTCTACTACATACAAACATTGTAGCTCCTTTAAGATCTGTTGTGTAACAAGTTAGAGAAGAAAGAGAGAAAACCAATGGTGAGGCATTGTATCAAAGAGAAACAAGTGTCACTAAAACTTAGCCATCGGTGTAAACTACACCACCATTGTATACTAGAGAACTTCATTCACTGAAAGAGAACACCCTTGCAACCCAAGGGGATTAGACTAGGATTCACATTGAATCCGGACTAGTATAAAATTACGGTGTTTTTAATTCCTACATATTTACTACTGCTTTTATATTATGTTGCATTATTATCTCGCTATCATAACTAGTCGACTAATTGCAAAGCTAGTCAACTTATAAGGAATAAAATTAAAAATAGTCAATTCACCCTCCTCTTGCACTTTCAATTAGTATCAAAGCTTGGATCACATTTTATTTACTTTGCTTAACACCTTGTGAGAAAAGATCATGGCAAACCAAATCATTGTTGGAGCACTTTTCCAGGAAGGAACATCACAAGTGAGGCCACCATACTTCAACGGTCAACACTTCTCTCACTAGAAAGTGCGTTTGGAAATTTACGCAAAATCCTATGATGTCAAGGTATGGAGAGTCATCAAAAAGGGAAACTACCCACTATTTGCTGCTGCTCAATCCCCTGCTGATCCTGAAGCTATTAATGCATACACTGAAGAACAAATAGAGGTTGTGCAACTTAATGCAAAAGCAAGGAATCTGCTTTACAATGCTATAAGTGGTGAAGAATATGAGAAGCTCTCCAGCCGCGACACGCCCAAGGAAATATGGGATAAACTCGAAGTTACCTATGAAGGAAAGAGCAAGGTGAAAGAAACTCATATCAATATGCTGGTTCATGACTACGAACCTTTCCAGATGAAGGAAGGAGAATCCATTGAAGAAATGTTTGCTAGATTTAGCAAAATAATAAGTGATCTAAAATCATTTGGCAACCATACTCCAGTGGTGATCAAGTTAGGAAAATTGTGAGAAGTCTACTTACCACTTGGCAGACAAAGGTCGTCACACTTGAATCTCAAGATCTGAACAAAATGTCATATGATGAACTTCGAGGATAACTCATAGCTTTTGAAAAAACTCACCTCAAGAAAACTACTCAAGAAGAGAAGAAGAAGGTTGTAGCTTTCAAAGCTACAACTGATAGAACAAAAAGTGACATTGATTGATGACCCTGAAGCTCTTAAAGAAGAAATTTCTCTAGTATCAAGAAACATGGACGGACTAATGAGAAGATACAAAAACACCAAGAAAGGCAGGTTTCCATCCAGACGAACCATGCAATATAGTTAACAAGACAAAACTGATGGAAAATATTATGAATGTGGAAGATTTGGACATGTTCAAACTGAATGTCCTGAGTTTAAAAGAAAAGTCTCCAGAGGATTCAACAAGAACAAATCATTCAGAAGCTGGAGTGATGAAGACAATTCAGAACATGAGGAAATATCCAACTTATGTTTTATGACGATCCTAGAAAGTGATATGAAGAAGAGATCTGGATGCTGGGCAGATGAGGACGATTCAGACGATGATGAAAAAGATGAAAACAAAAACTGTTTCATGGCACGAGGTGAAACAAGCGAGGTAAGACGCTATAACTGTTAAAGATGTAATGAATTGCAGGATATTCTTGATCTTACTCTAAAAGAGTCACAAAAACTTTTTGATGAAATAAAAAGACTCAATAGAGAAGTAAGAGACTGTAAACTCAAACTTGAAGTATGCGAAATTGAACAATATGTACTTCAGGATGAGTATGATGGATTACTTGTGCAGCTTAACCGCATGCGCAAATCCACCAATCATAGTTCCACTAGGTCCAGTCAGACATCTTACAAGTCGACTAAAGAAGGACCAGCCGAAACAGAGTCAACTAGTTCTGACTCATGTGGGAACTCCAAAACTGGATCAAGTCCCAAATGTCACTACAGTAATAAAAGCTGACATAAATATTCTTTTTGCCTTTTTCGTAAATCAAATATGTCAGGATGGGTTTGGAGACCCAAAAATAATCCTGAATCTAGTAATGCTAACCAAAAAGGACCCAAGCAAACTTGGGTACCTAAGAAAAGATAAAAATCATGTTTTGCAGGAACACCACAGAAGAAGTCGCAAAGGAAAATGATATTTAGATAGTGTGTGTTCCAGTCACATGACAGGAGACAAGAATCTGTTTAAAGAAGTTACAAAAATTGATCGAGGAAATGTAAAATTTGGTGATGATTCAAAAGGGAAGATAGTTGGTAACAATTCCTTTCAACAACAATTGCGATATCACTAAAGTCTATCTCGTGGATGGACTTAACTAGAATCTCCTAAGTATAAGTCAACTATGTGACTCAGGATATGAGGTAAAATTTAAGAAAACAGGTTGTGCCATTGAGGACGAATCAGGTAAAACAATCCTCCCAGGTAAAGGTATGGAAATGTTTATATTATTGATGGTTTTGAAAGTATAGATGGTATGTCAAAACCCGAATTACCCTCCAAACGGTCTCGTGACGTCACCTAGTCTCTACAAATAAGTAAGCCTAAAACTTTGCGAAAAATAAGACAAAACAATAATAGAAACAGCAAAGAAGAAATAATGCTATAAAACTTAGCCACTCGGCAATTTACAGCTTTTACTTTCCCAAAACCCGGAACGTCACAAAGTCACAAACTCTGTACTATTGTAGCTCTATACAAAGGAATAAGGAAAAACTGTATCTATATATATATCTTCTATAACTATACTGGAGTGGAAGGGGACTCATGAGATTCTGCGGACGCGGTAGAATTACCTTGCGGTCTCCTGAGCAGCTGTTATGATGCGCCTAACCACGGTACTATGTACTGGTACCTGGATCTGCACATGGAAAAATATGCGCAGGAAAAGGCGTGAGTACTCCACATTCGGTACTCAATAAGTGCCAAGCCTAACCCCAGTCAAGTAGTGACGAGGTCAGGTTAAGGCTCTCTGAGTTTTAAAAACAAGTCAGTTATAAGTCTAAACAGTGAAATATAAATGAGCAATGATAGCATAACTAATGGAAACTAAAAGAATCAATAAAGAAATAGAGACCTCGGCTCAGCACAACATATATATCTCCGCAGTAAGTATGCAATGCAGTATAGGGGGAAAGCTCTCGGATCTCGGTCCGTAGTCCCAATTTAAATATGCTATGAAGTACAGGAGAAAAGCTCCCGGATCTCAGTCCGTAGTCCCAATTTTAATATGCAATGCAGTACAGGGGGGAAAGCTCCCGGATCTCAGTCCGTAGTCCCAATTTAAATATGCAATGCAGAAGTATGTCGGGTACAACTTAATTAAACAGTTCGAGAAAAACAACATGCAAGAATAACGTAAAAATACCTAAGCATGGAGCAATGAGTAGCAAATAAGAGGAAATCACGTAAGGACAGGTAGGCATGCTCAATCTTGCGCTAACTACTCAATTAAGATAGGAAATAGTAATTTAGGAATGAAAACAAGTTATGCAATGGAAGGAAAAGTGGAATTCTATAAACAATGACCCGTGTACGTGCTCGTCACCTCACGTACACGGCGTCCACATAGTAAAATCAGTATAAAATGCCTAAGGGAAAATCCCCAACACAGAGTTAGGCAAGCCACTTACCTTGACTGCGCTACTCAACCCAATACTTTGCTCTTGCCACTAGTATCCGACTCCAGGTGGCCCAAATCTAATAAATTCGATTGCATGATGTAAATAACACTTTAAGGAATCAAAAAAGCTAATTAATTCGAAGCTAATACGCGAAATTAGGAAATTTGCCCAAAATGTCCCCAGGGCCCATGTCTCGGAATCGGGTAAAAATTATATTTTTCGGACACTCATTCACTCACGAGTCTAACCATATAAGAATATCTAAATTTGGAGGTCAAAAACCCAATCAAAACCCAATAATTTGGTCTATGAAGTTCATCCAATATTTCCCAACTTTTCCACCCAAATTCGAATTTTAAAGGCTAGATTTAAGTTAGGAATCATGGAAATTGATCCAAGTAGGTTAGAAATCACTTACCCAAGTTGCCCAGTTACAAAAGTCTCCAAGAATCGCCTCTCCCGAGCTCTCAAATTTAACATGGTGAAAATAACATAAACCCTCGGACTTGGGTCTTTAAAAGACTGCTCATGTATTTCTTCTATGCGATCGCGGACGCATAGTCGCGATCGCGGAGAGTATTCCACCACGCACCAAAAATCCCTTCATCACGTTCGCAATTACAGGTTTGCGATCGCGGACCTTCTCCCCTCACAGCTATGCGATCGCGCAAAGGGCCACGCAACCGCGTAGAACAAACACTGACCCTTCCTCAGACCTAGAATCTCCTATGCGATCGCGAGCCGTGATGTGCGATCGCGAAGACCAAGGTTCCCTCACTCTGCTATCGCAATTGGCCTTGTGCGATCGCGAAGAACAAATCGCAGACTTCCCATACTTACCTTATGCGATCGCGGATGTACTCCTACAATCGCAGAGAACAAAGAACTGCTGTAGAAAACCAGAAAAAATGCCACCAAAGGCTTTTAGGCCAAAAATGCCCGCTTGGGCACCCGAAACACACCCGAGGCCCCCGGGACCTCAACCAAAACCACCAACCAACCCTAATACCTTATTCAACCTAGGTCGAGCCTTAAAAACACATATCTTAACATTCGATGCCGAATCATGTCTAAACTCATCTGAATGACCTCAAATTTTGCACACAGGTCATAAATGACATTACGAACCTGCTGTCGCTTTCGGAATTCTATTCCGAGTCCGATATCAAAATTTTACCTATCGGCCGAAATCGTCGAAATTTTAACTTTCGCCAATTCAAGCATAAATGCACAACCGACTTCGAAAAAATGTTGTGAATACGCTCTTAACCCCGAAATCATCCAACAGAGTTAACGGAGTCGACATGATTTCATTCCGGATCTGTCTTCACACAGTTCTAGCTACGGCCTGATTTCAAAAGCTAAAATTCACATTTAAGGACTATGTGTCCAAAATCACTCCGGATTTCACCACTCAACGCTACGACAAGTTCCAATAGCATAATTAGACATGGGAGAAACATTTATTAGGGGATCGGAGCGCTAAATCTCAAAAAGACCGACTGGGTCGTTACATGGTAACATTTTCTTAACATCTATTTTTGATGATCCTTGGCTATGGCATAAGAAACTTGGTCACGCACGCATGCATTTGATAGAAAAACTTTCCAAACGTGAATTAGTTTTGGCTTACCCAAACTGATTTTTTCTAGAAATCATGTGTGTGATGCATGTGAAATTGGTAAGCAAACCAAAAATTCTTTCAAAAGCAAAGATATTGTATCTACTCCAAAGCCTTTACAATTACTTCATATGGATTTATTTGGACCTACTAGAACTGCCAGCATTGGAGGTAAAAGATATGCTTTTGTTATTGTTGATGATTACTCACATTTCACTTGGGTGATTTTTCTATCTCACAAAGATGGAGCTTTAAAAAATTTTGAGATTTTCTATAAAAAGGCTGAGAGAGAAAAAGGATTTCTTATTACTACTGTGCAAAGTGATCATGGAGGAGAATTTGAAAGCCGAGCATTTGAAGTTTTCTACAATGATCAAGGATATACTCACAACTTCTCTACACCTAGATCACCTCAACAAAATGGGGTGGTTGAACGGAAAAGCAGAACTCTACAGGAGATGGACAGAACCATGCTACTAGAACATTCACTGCCAAATCAGGTCTGGGTAGAAGGTGTAAGTACTACTTGTCACATTCTGAATCAATGCCTCATTAGACCTATCCTGAAGAAAAGTCCATATTAACTATGGAAAGGTAAACGACCGAACGTAAGTTATTTTCATCCTTTTGGAAGTAAGTGTTTCATTCACAACAATGGTAAGGACAATCTTGGAAAATTTGATCCAAGAAGTGATGAAGGTATTTTTCTAGGTTACTCTTTGAGCAGTAGATCTTTAGAGTTTATAATAAACGCACTTTGTGCGTAGAAGAATCAGTACATGTTTTTTTTATGAGAATAACACTCGGGACGAGAAAGAATTCATTGCAGGTGACGATGAGCAAATACAAAAATCTCAAGAGGTAAGCAAACCTCAAGAGTCAACTAGTAAACCTGCCAACATGGAAGAGTCAACTAATGTTATCAGCAATAGTCAACCAGAAGTACCAAAAGAGTAAGTCGTTCCTATTGTTCGTCCAAATGAATGGAGGAGTGAACCAGAGTATTCTAAAAAATTCATCATAGGAGATCCAAATGAAGGAATGAAAACAAGAGAAGCTCTCAAAAAGAAAGCAAACATAACCTTGATATCCCAGATTAAGCCAAAGAAAACTGAAGAAGCCTTGAAAGACTCAAGCTGGGTGCATGCAATGTAGGAAGAACTAGATCAATTTGACAAAAATCAAGTATGGAAACAGACACCTAAACCAGCAAATGCTCCGGTTATAAGAACAAAATGGGTTTTCAGAAACAAGCTCAATGGAGAAGGAAAAGTTATCAGAAACAAATCTAGACTAGTCGGTCAAGGGTAATCACAGCAAGAAGGAGTCGACTATAACGAAACATTTGCTCTTGTGGTATGACTGGAATCTATAAGAATTCTTCTTGCATATGCATCTTTCAAAAGATTCAGACTGTTCCAGATGGATGTTAAAAGTGCATATCTAAATGGTTTCATCGAAGAAGAAGTTTATGTGAAATAAACTCCTGTATTTGAAGACTCAGAGTTCCCTACCACGTGTTTAAACTGACCAAAGCTCTATTGTCACGACCCAAAATCCCACCGTCGGGACCGTGATGGAGTCTAACATTGAACCCGCTAGACAAGCCAACGTTACCAGTTATTACAACCTATTTTCTTTATTATTTAAGCAGTTAAAAGTGAAATATAATAACAAGTAGAGATAAAGTGCGGAAGAAATGAAATATATCAACTTAAGTGCATAATTTATCCAAATCCGTAATATAACTCCCAGAAAATGGTACCACAATTTCACGAACTATCTAAGAATGCTAAAAACAACGGTCAAAATAATCAAATACTACTGTCTCCGAAATACAAAGAAAAGACAGAATAAGGAAATAAGATAGGAGGAGACGCCAAGGCCTGCGGACGCCTGCAGGACTACCTTAGTGTCGCCTGTGTACTGAAGGATACTCCCACGATCAGTGCCCACTGGGTCCGGTACCGTAATCTTCACAACATAAAGAAGTGCAGGTGTAGCATCAGTACAACCGACCCCATGTACTGAGTAAGTGCCGAGCCTAACCTCAGCGAAGTAGTGATGAGGCTAGGACACGACAAATAACAAAGACATGTGCAGTTCTATAATATATAACATGAGTAATAACAGAAAGTAAACAGTTAAGTACAAAAAAGGGAAAACATGTTGGGGAGACAGGGGTAACAACTGCTGAAAAGACGGGACAAGACAACAATCGAAATAATTAAATAGCAGCAAGAATCAACAACTCTGAACAAATAAGTAAACAGAACGGCACGGTATGTCCCCTCGTGCTACAATATCACAAAACATGGCACGGAATAACCCCTCGTGCATAAATATCAGTAACACGACACAGAATGTTCCCTCGTGCATAAATAAAAAATATCATGGCACGGATGGTCCCCTCGTGCATAAATAAACAACATCATGGCACAGATGGTCCCCTCGTGCATAAATAATCAACAACTCAGCACGGAATGTCCCCTCGTGCATAAATAATCAACAACATGACACGGAATGTCCCCTCGTGCATAAATAATCAACAACACGGCAAGGAATGTCCCCTCGTGTATAAATAATCAAAAACACGGCACTGAATGTCCCCTCGTGCATAAATAATCAACAACACGGCACGAAATGTCCCCTCGTGCATAAATAATCATAAACATAACATTTTGCAGGAAAATCAACAACAAGAAACCTTAAATGCACTGAAGTAATCAACAACAAGAATAATACCGTCCTGGCAAGGGACACAGCTATAACCAATCATACACAGGTGTATAAACCAACAAAATGTTCCTCAACCGATCAACCACTCAATAGTACTCATAACTAAGAATTTCCAACAAGTGAATAACTAACAAATGGATACCAAACCCGTAAACACAGTAAAATCTAATAAATAACATAGAATTGCAAATACTCGACTCACGGTCATGCTTGAAACAAACATATAGGTACTCTTCACCTCACCTATACGTTGAACATGGAATAAACACGTAGCAATTAGGACTCAATACCTATTCCCTCAAGCTAAGGTTAGGCCAAACACTTACCTCGACTCCAAGAATCCAAATCAAGCCTCTAGCACCGCTTTTCCTTTCGACCCCGACTCCAAATCAATCGTATCTAGACATAATTGAATCGATAACATCAATAAATGCTAACCAGTTCAATTCCAATGCTTAATTATAGAATTCCCAACATTCTTCCCAAAACCAAAAAAATTGACCCCGGACCCGCTTGGTCAAAACACGAGGTTCGGACCAAAATCCGATCACGCATTCACCCACGAGCCCGAATATATATAATTTATTTTTAAATCCAACCCCAAAACGAGGTCAATTTCCCAAATAATCAAAAAGCCCTAACTCTACCCAAATCCCTAATTTTCTACCCTTAATTCCATGTTTTTAGGCCTAAAATCTAATGGGTGTTAATAAAAAATGGAAGAAAACAAGTCAAAGATTACTTACCTAAGAGGCTATGGTGAAGAAACGCTTCAAAATTCGCCTAAGAGGTTTGGAGAAGAAGAGGTTTGTGAAAAATGGCCAATTTCCCGTAATACATTCTGTTTTTGACTTTTAAAATGACTGGGCGATTTTACTCTCCGCGTTCGCGAAGGGTTAGCTCCACAGACCTATGCGTTCGCAATTGTGGGGCCGCGTTCGTACATGGTAACTTACACCCAGCCCCCCCTCGGGTCCCCCTCATAGGCTGTGCGTTCGCGACCTACATGGTGCGTTTGCATAGCTACCTCAGACCTACCCTCCGCGTTCGCATCCACCTGGGTGCGTTCGCACAGGCTTCGCACCAACCTG
>ML276072.1:24752-45838 GCA_005239495.1 Nicotiana undulata
CCCCCCCCCCCCCCCCCCCAGACCTTTTTAACCCTATGCGTTCGCGACTGGTTGATGCGTTCGCATAAGGTCTCCTCCCTATAGGTCTGCGTTCGAACCCATAGGGTCGCGTTCGCATTGTGTATAGTTTACCCAGACCCCCCGACGCTACACTACCCTGTGCGTTCGCGCTCCCTTGAGTGCGTTCGCATAGGGTAATTACCTGGACACCAGCAACATCAATTAAACACCAGATTTTTACTAAATTTTGCACTCCGACACTTACCCGAAACTCTCCCGATCCCTCGGGGCTCAAAACCAATTATGCACACAACCTCAATAACATCCTACGGACCCTCTGGGACCGTCAAATAACGGGTCCGGGTCCGTTTACCAAAAATGTTGACCAAAGTCAACTTTACTCTTCAACACAAAAACATCATTTTCATTAGTTTTTCACATAACGGCTTCCCAGCTACACGCTCGGGATGCGCACACAAATCGAGGTAAGATAAAAGGAGGTTCTCATGACCTTGGAACACAAATATAACTAGAAATACACGGGATGACCTTTTGGGTCATCACAATCTCCACCTCTAAAACAAACGTTCGTCCTCGAATGGACATAGAAAGATACCTGAATCGGGGAAACGATGGGGATATCGGCTCTGCATATCGGACTCGGACTCCCAAGTAGCTGCTTCAACAGGCTGACCTCTCGATTGAACACAAACCGAAGGATAACTCTTCGATCTCAACTGACGAACCTGCCGAGCTAATATGGCTACCGCATCCTCCTCATAAGTCAAATCCTTGTCCAATTGGACACTGCTGAAGTCTAGCACATGAGATGGATCGACAACATACTTCCGAAGCATAGATACATGAAACACCAGATGCACGACTGATAAAATCAGTGGTAAAGCAAGTCTATAGGCCACCTCTCCTACCTTCTCGAGAATCTCAAAGGGACCAATGTACCTAGGGCTCAACTTGCCCTTCTTCCCGAACCTCATCACGCCCTTCATGGGCGACACCCGAAGCAATACCCGGCCACCAACCATGAATGCAAAATCACGAACTCTACAGTCTTCATAACTCTTCTTCTTGGACTGAGCTGTGCGAAGTCTATTATGAATGATCTTCACCTTATCCAAGGCATCCTGAACTAACTCTGAACCCAACAATCTAGCCTCTCCGGGCTCGAACCACCCGACTGGCGACCGACACCGCCTACCATACAACGCCTCATAAGGAGCCATTTGAATGCTCGCCCGGTAGCTGTTGTTGTAGGCAAACTCAGCTAGAGGTTAAAACATGTCCCATGAACCTCCAAAGTCAATGACACATGCTCGCAACATATCCTCCAAGATATGAATGGTACGCTCAGACTGCCCGTCCGTTTGAGGATGAAATGTTGTGCTCAAATCAACCCATGTGCCCGACTCACACTGAAATCCTCTCCAGAAATTGGAGGTAAACTGAGTACCTCGGTCAGAGATAATAGACACGGGCACACCATGCAAGCGAACAATCTCCCTGATGTAGATCTTTGCCAACTTCTCCGAAGAATACGAAACGGATACCGAAATGAAGTGTGCTGACTTTGTCAGCCTATCCACAATGACCCACACCGCATCAAACATCTTCTGAGTCCGTGGGAGCCCAACTACAAAATCCATGGTAACACGCTCCTACTTCCACTCGGGAAGCTCAATCTGCTGCATCAAACCACCGGGTCTCTGGTGCTCGTACTTAACCTGTTGATAGTTCAAGCACCGAGCTACATATGTCACAATGTCTTTATTCATCCTCTGCCACCAATAATGTTTCCGCAAATCTTGGTACATCTTTGCGGCGCCCGGATGAATAGAGTACCGGGAACTATGGGCCTCCTGCAATATCAACTCACGAATACCATCAACATCAGGCACACAAATACGGCTCTGCATCCTCAAGACTCCCTCATCATCAACCGTAACCTGCTTTGCACCTCCGTGCCGAATCGTATCTCTAAGAACACACAAATGACGATCATCATATTGTCGGTCTCGGATACGATCAAACAATGAAGAACGAGCCACAGTATAAGCCATAACACTGCCAGTCTCTGAAACATCCAATCTCATGAATCGATTGGCCAAGGCCTGAACATTTAAAGCAAGCGGTCGCTCCCCGACCGGTATATAGGCAAGACTACCCATGCTGGGTGACTTCCGGCTCAAAGCATCGGCCACCACATTGGACTTTACCGTATGATAAAGAATGGTAATGTCATTATCTTTCAACAACTCTAACCATCTTCTCTGCTTCATATTCAACTCTTTCTGCTTGAACAGATACTGCAAACTCTCATGGTCCGTGAACACTTCACACGACACACCATACAAATAATGCCTCCAAATCTTCAATGCATGAACAATGGTTGCTAACTCCAAATCGTGAACTAGATAGTTCTTCTCACGAATCTTCAACTGACGTGAAGCATAGGCTATAACCTTGCCATCCTGCATCAACACTGCACCAAGTCCCACCCGTGAAGCACCACAATACACGGTATATGGCCCTGAACCCGTGGGCAAAACTAACACTGGTGCCATGGTCAAGGCTGTCTTGAGCTTTTGAAAGCTCATCTCACACTCATCAGACCACCTGAACTGGGCACCTTTCTGAGTCAATCTGGTCATTGGGGCTGCAATAGATGAAAAGCCTTCCACAAACCGGCGATAATAGCCTGCTAATCCCAAGAAACTCTGAATCTCTGTAGCTGAGGTGGATTTAGGACAATCTCTGACTGCTGAAATCTTCTTAGGATCTACCTGAATACCCTCCGCCGACACCACGTGACCCAAAACTGCTACCGAACTCACCCTTGGAAAATTTGGCATACAACTGACTATCCTTCAGAGTCTGGAAGACAACTCGAAGGTGCTGCTCATTCTCCTCTCGGCTGCGGGAGTATATCAATATATCATCAATGAAAACAATAACAAACGAGTCCAAATAGGGCCTGAGCACTTGGTTCATCAACTCCATAAAAGCAGCGGGGGCATTTGTCAACCCAAATGACATCACCAAGAACTCATAATGCCCATACCAAGTGCGAAAAGATGTCTTAGGGACATCAAATGCCCTAATCCTCAACTGATGGTAGCCAGATCTCAAATCAATCTTGGAAAACACTGTGGCACCCTGAAGTTGGTCGAATAAATCATCAATCCTCGGCAAGGGATACTTATTCTTGATAGTAACCTTGTTCAATTGCCGGTAGTCAATGCACATCCTCATTGAGCCATCTTTCTTCTTAACAAATAACACTGGGGCACCCCAAGGAGAAACGCTAGGCCTAATAAAGCCTTTATCTAGCAAATCCTATATTTGCTCCTTCAACTCTTTCAGCTCTGGCGGGGCCATACGATATGGCGGAATAGAAATGGGATGAGTGCCCGAAGCCAACTCAATGCAAAAGTCAATTCCTTGTCGGGTGGCATATCCGGTAGGTCAGTAGGGAATACCTATGGAAACTCACGAACCATGGGCACAGACTCCATAAATGGAACCTCGGCACTAGAATCACGAACATAGGAAAAATAGGTCAAACAACCCTTCTCGACCATGCGTCGAGCCTTCATATATGAAATAACTCTACAGGAAGAATTACTAGGAGTACCTCTCCACTCCAATCGAGGTACTCCTGGTAAGGCCAAGGTCACAATCTTGGCATGACAGTCCAGAATAGCATGGTAGGGAGATAGCCAATGCATCCCCAAAATAACATCGAAATCAACCATATCAAGAAGCAAGAGATCTACATGAGTCTCCAGACCACCAATAATCACTAAGCATGAACGGTAGACTAGATCTACCACAATGGAATCACCCACCGGTGTAGATACATATACAGGAGTACTCAAGGAATCATGGGGCATAATCAGATAAGGGGAAAAATATGAAGACACATAGGAGAATGTAGACCCCGGATCAAACAAAGCCAAAGCATCCCTGCTCCAAACTGAAACCATACCTATAATGACTGCATCAGAGGCCTCAGCCTCAGGCCTGGCAGAAATAACATAGCATCGAGGCGTAGCCCCTCCAACCTGAACATCTCTGGGTCGACCTACTGCGGGCTGACCTCTACCTCTCATAGCATGTCCTCCACCTCTAACTGTATGGCCTCCACCTCTGGCACCTCGACCTCCACCCCTAGCTGGCTGAGGGGGTGGGGGTGCAACTGGTGCGGGAATCATAACATGGGAACCTTGATACTGAGAACCACTCGAAGCTCGGGGGCAAAACCTGGAAATGTGCCCTACACCACCGCAAGTGAAGCAAGTCCTCGGTTGCTGAGACTGCTGGCCCTGAAACTGTCCTTGTAGACCAGAATAACCACCCTGGAAGCTCTTAAGCGGTGGTTCACTGATAGGAGTTGCTGGTGCACTGCGGGATACCTGAAGGGCCAACCGAAATGGTCTAAGAGGATGACCTCTGCTAAAGGAATCTCTACTTCCAAATGAGGCACCACTGAACCGACCAAAATGATGAGGTCTCTTGTCAGACCCCTGACCACTGCCCTGTAATAATACCATCTCAATCCGCCCTGGCCACATTGGTCGCCTCTTGAAATGAAATGTCAGTACCTGTCTCTTTGGCCATCTGAAGTCTAATAGGCTGAGCTAGCCCCTCAATAAACCTCCTCACCCTCTCTCGATCTGTGAGGGGTATCATGATAGCATGTCGGGCCAAAGTGATAAACCGAGTCTCATACTGGGTGACTGTCATAGATCCCTGTTGGAGACGCTCAAACTGCCTCCGAATATCCTCCCCCCTGAGTGACTGGTAGGAACTTCTCCAAGAACAACTCGGAGAACTGAGCCCAAGATAACGGCGAAGATCCAACTGGCCTGGTCAAGAAACAATCCCTCCACCAAGTCTTGGCGGTACCAGAAAGACGGAATGTAGCAAAATCGACCCCATTGGTCTCCACGATCCCCATGTTTCGAAGAACCTCATAGCAATTGTCTAAGAAATCCTGGGGGTCCTCTAATGGTGCACCGATAGAAGTAGTAGGAGATAACTTAGTGAACCGGTCCAATCTCCACAAAGCATCAGCAGACATAGCTGCTCCCTCAACTACCTGTGCCACAATACCCGGCTGAGCTACTCCAGCTGTCTGAGGTGCTGGAGTCTAGAACTGAGGAGCTAGCTCCTCTGGTGTGCGGGTAGCAGGAGTCTGGGCCCCTCCCCGGGCCTGAGAGACGGCTGGTGTTGTAGGAAGTAGACCGGCCTGAGCCATGCTCTCCATAAGTCCCACTAAGCGGACCAGAGCATCCTAAAGTACCGGGGTGGCAATGAACCCCTCTGGGACCTAAGCTGGTCCAACCGGAACCGTCTGAGTAGGAACCTCACCGGCAAAGTCTACATGTGGGTCCTCTACTAGGGCTACTGCCCTAGGCTGAGCTTTGCCCCTACCTCGGCCTCTAGCACGGCCTCGCCTCATCCTCGGCCCCTAGTAGAAGCTACAACTGGAGGATCGAGCTGCTGATCGGTAGATGAGGAAGCACGCGTTCTTGCCATCTGCGAGAGAATATAATAGAAACGCAATTAGCATTTAGAACTCAAATCGCACGACAGAGAAGAAAAGATGTGAAGTTATTCCTAACTTTGCAGCCTTTGGGGGATAAGTACAGACGTCTCCGTATCGATCCCTTAGACTCTACCAAGTTTGTCCATGAATTGTGAGACCTAGGCAACCTAGTGCTCTGATACTAGCTTGTCACGACCCGAAATCCCACCGTCGGGACCGTGATGGCGTCTAACGTTGAACTCGCTAGACAAGCCAACGTTACCAGTTATTACAACCTATTTCCTTTATTATTTAAGCAGTTAAAAGTGAAATACAATAACAAGTAGAGATAAAGTGCGGAAGAAATGAAATATATCAACTTAAGTGCATAATTTATCCAAATCCGTAATATAACTCCCAGAAAATGGTACCACAATTTCACGGACTATCAAACAATGCTAAAAACAACGATCTGAATAATCAACTACTACTGTCTCCAAAATACAAATAAAAGACAGAATAAGGAAATAATATAAGAGGAGACGCCAAGGCCTGCGGACGCCTGCAGGACTACCTCAGTGTCGCCTGTGGACTGAAGGATACTCTCTCGATAAGTGCCCACTGGGTCCGGTACCGTAATCTGCACAACATAAAGAAGTGCAAGTGTAGCATCAGTACAACCGACCCCATGTACTGAGTAAGTGCCGAGCCTAACCTCGGCGAAGTAGTGACAAGGCTAGGACACGACAAATAACAAATACCTGTGCAGTTCTATAATATATAGCAGGAGTAATAACAGAAAGTAAACAGTTAAGTACAAAACAGGGAAAACATGCTGGGGAGACAAGGGTAAAAACTACTGAAAAGACGGGACAAGACAACAATTGAAATAATTAAATAGCAGCAAGAATCAACAACTCTAAACAAATAAGTAAACAGAACGGCACGACATGTCCCCTTGTGCTACAATATCACAAAATACGGCACAGAATGTCCCCTCGTGCATAAATATCAGTAACACAGCACAGAATGTCCCATCGTGCATAAATAAACAACATCATGGCACGGAATGTACCCTAGTGCATAAATAATCAACAACACGTCACAGAACAACCCTCGTGCATAAATAATCAACAACACGACACAGAATGTCCCCTCGTGCATAAATAATCAACAACACGACACGGAATGTCCCCTCGTGCATAAATAATTATAAACATAACACTTTGCAGGAAAATCAACAACAAGAAACCTTAAATGCACTGAAGTAATCAACAACAAGAATAATACCGTCCCGGCAAGGGACACATCAATAACCAATCCTACACAGGTGTATAAACCAACAAAATGTTCCTCAACCGATCAACCACTCAACAGTACTCATACTAAGAATTTCCAACAAGTGAATAACTAACAAATGGATACCAAACCCGTAAACACAGTAAAATCCAATAAATATCATAAAATTGCAAATACTCGACTCCCGATCATGTTTGACACCAAAGTATAGGTACTCGTCATCTCACCTATAGGTTGAACATGGAATAAACACATAGCAATTAGGACTCAATACCTATTCCCTCAAGCTAAGGTTAGGCCAAACACTTACCTCGACTCCAAGAGTCCAAATCAAGCCTCTAGCACCGCTTTTCCTTTCGACTCCGACTCCAAATCAATTGTATCTAGACATAATTGAATCAATAACATCAATAAATGCTAAACAATTCAATTCCAATGCTTAATTATAGAATTCCTAACATTCTTCCCAAAACCCAAAAATCGACCCCGGGCCTGCTTGGTCAAAACACGAGGTTCGAGCAAAAACCCGATCACCCATTCATCCACGAGCCCCAATATATATAATTTGTTTTGAAATCCGACCCCAAAACGAGGTCAATTTCCCAAATAATCAAAAAGTCCTAACTCTACCCAAATCCCTAATTTTCTACCCTTAATTCCATATTTTTAGGCCTAAACTCTAATGGGTGTTAATAAAAATTGGAAGAAAACAAGTCAAAGATTACTTACCTAAGAGGTTATGGTGAAGAATTGGTTCAAAATTCGCCTAAGAGGTTTAGAGAAGCAGAGGTTTGTGAAAAATTGCCAATTTCCCGCAATACATTCTGTTTTTGACTTTTAAAATGTCTGGGCGATTTTACTCTCCGCATTCGCGGGCCCCTGGCCGCGTTCGCGAAGGGTTCGCTCCACAGACCTATGCGTTCGCAGTTGTGGGGTCGCGTTCGTACAGGGTAACTTACACCTAGCCCCCCTCCCCCCCCCCAGGTCCCCCTCATAAGCTGTGCGTTCGCGACCTACATGGTGCGTTCCCATATCTACCTCATACCTACCCTCCGCGTTCGCATCCACCTGGGTGCGTTCGCACAGGCTTCGCACCACCCTGCCCCCAGACCTTTTTAACCTTGTGCGTTCGCATAGGGTCTCCTCCCTATAGGTCCGCGTTCACATCCATAGGGTCGCGTTCGCATTATGTAAAGTTTACCCGGATCCCCAGACCCCAAACTACCCTGTGCGTTCGAGCTCCCTTGAGTGCGTTCGCATAGGGCAATTACCTGGACACCAGCAACAACAATTAAACACCAGAGTTTTACCAAGTTTTGCACTCCGACACTTACCCGAAACTCTCCCGATCCCTTGGGGCTCAAACCCAATTATGCACACAACCTCAAAAACATCCTACAGACTTATTCGTGTAATTAAACCACCAAAATAACATAAAAAACAACGAATTAAACCTCAAAATCAATGAAATACTTCAAAACTTCTTAAACTTTCAAAATTTTCATTTAAGGTCTGAATCACGTCAAACGGAGTACGTTCTTACCAAACTTCACGGATAACACATATAAATTATATCGAACTAGTATCGGGCTCCGGAACCATATTAGGGGCCCGATACCACAGGTTTCACGTCAAATTTCATTTTTAAAAGCCTTTATATTTTTCAGAAAACAATTTTCTTTAAAAATTCATTTCTCAGACTTAGGACCTCGGAATTCGATTTCGGGCACGCGCCGAAGTCCCATATTTTTCTACGGATCCTCCGGGACCGTCAAATCACGGGTCCGGGTCCGTTTACCAAAAATGTTGACCAAAGTCAACTTTACTTAAATTTCAACACAGAAATACCATTTTCATCAGTTTTTCACATAACGGCTTCCCGGTTACACGCCCGGGCTGCGCACGTAAATCAAGGTGAGATAGAAGGAGGTTCTCATGACCTTGAAACACATAATTAGCTAGAAATACACTGGATAACCTTTTGGGTCATCACATCTCTACGGGCTAAAACAATCTCCACAAGCATGGTACGAACGACTCAGCTCATTTCTCATTGATAATGGCTTCACAAGAGGTAAAGTAGATACTGCTTTGTTCATTAAAAGATCATCTAAAGGTAATCTCATTATTCAAGTCTATGTTTATGATATTATCTTTGGTAGTACTAATCCCCTTCTATGCAAGGAATTTTTTGATCTTATGCAAAGTGAGTTCGAAATGAGAATGATGGGAGAACTAATGTTCTTCCTTGGATTACAAATCCAACAATCTGAATAAGGGAATTTCATATGCCAAATATATCAGCACTCTTTTGAGTCTCTCAACAAATCTTGATAAAGATGAACAAGGAACCTTTGTTGATGAAACTAAGTATCGAGGAATGATTGGTTCTCTTCTTTATTTAACTGCTAGTCGACCAGATATCATGTTTAGTGTGTGTAAATGTGCAAGGTTCCAGTCAGCTCCAAAGGAATCTCATCTGACAGTAGTCAAAAGAATTATTCGATATCTTATTGGAACTACTTCTTATGGGTTATGGTATCCTCACTCTAACACTTTCAATTTAGAAGGTTTTTCATATGCTGATCTTGCAGGTGACAAGGAAGACAGAAAAAGTACTAGTGGAACATGCCAACTACTTGGCAAAGCTTTGGTGTCTTGGAATAGTAAGAAACAAGGATCAATCGCATTATCCACGACTGAAGTTGAATATATTGCCATCGGACAATGTTGTGCCCAATTACTTTGGATGTCTCATCAACTTGGTGACTATGAACTTTTTTTTAAACCTATACCAATTTTCTGTGATAATTCTAGCGCTATTTGTCTCTCAAAAAATGTGCATCATTCTAGAGCAAAGCATATAGATATCAAACATCATTTCATTAGAGACCATGTTCTTAAAGGAAATATAGAAATATCATTTGTTGGAACTAATGATCAATTAGCTGATATCTTCACTAAGCCCCTATTAGAAGAAGAATTTTTCTTATTAAGAGAAATTCTTGGTATAGTGTACATTAGCGGTAAAAATTAGGATCAATGTGTCATTGACTAACTTATGTGTGCCTAATGTTTTATTTCTTTTTATAATCATTAATTGCGCCTCCAATTTCCTTCTTTTTTTCCTCTCTTTTCACATCAGTTGCAGAGTTCAAAGAAGGAAAACAAATCATCGCGTCTTCTCGTCTCACGCCCTTTCCTTTTCTGTACTGAACCGTCAGAAAACCCCTTTGTAATGCCCAAGTCTCTTTTCAATCCCCCATCATCCTCTTCGTGTAGAAACCCTTCTCAAAAACCCTCTCATCGGAGATTCTCTTCAATGGACAAACACCCTAAGAACCCCTCCGCCTCTACCAGAAAAATCACTCGTTCCAGAGCCAAAACCCCTACTCAACCTCCTGAACAAGTAGACCTAGGGTCCGAACATTCTGAAGGTTTTGCCTCTTCTCAAGCTGACATATCTGACCATTCTCAACCTCTAGGAGAAAAATCTTTAGGTAAACGACCTATGGAAGAAACCCTTGTTTCGTTCACTCCAAAGAAATCAAGAATCGATCTTTCCAGCACTCTAGAGTCTGACCTAAACTTCTAGAATTCCCCAAATAGGGATTTCTTTATCGCCTTGAAAGTCAAGCCTATTTCTCATGGGAGGATAGTCAATCTTGATGACATGGAATCCCTAAATTGTAAGGTAAAATATCTTTTCGTCTATCAAGGATGGTCTAAGTTATTCTATATTCATGTGCCCAAAGTATATGAACCCCTTGTAAGAATGTTCTATGCAAATCTTCGCTCTAGTAGGCCTGATAGGTTGGAGTCTTTAGTGTTAGGAAAGCGTATTGTTCTTGATTGTGCATTCTTTGATTTAATTTTTCAGTGTAACTGCTCTGGTTTCCCTATGTTTTTCAAAAACTCTTGGCCTGATGATTTTAAAATTTCCTTTGATCAAGCGAAAAAGTGTGTTGCTGAGTGTTCTTCTGATTCCCTTCCTAACCAATTAGGTCCTAGTGATGTAAGTTTCGAAACCCGTGTTCTAGCCCATATTGTTGCCACCTCTTTACTCCCTCGTACCGGTTCCTTCTCCACTTTCTCTCTCAGGGACACCTTTTTCGTTTACTGTCTTGTGACTAAACTCAAGATCAAGCTGTCCTCCTGGGTTATCAACTTCATGATTGAGAGTGCTGAAGACCCCACGAGTCTACCCTATGGCATGGACATTACCCATATTCTGGTAGCCCACAATATTTCTATCTCTAAATATCCCTCCATCCTGGTTTCCAAATCTTACAATTCCATAGCTTTCGTGAGTATGGGGTATATGTGTATGAAAGGTTCATGGGTTAAGAAACAAGAGAGTGAAGTCAATCATGCTCTGACCTATTCAAAATCCAAACCTTCTGCTTCCCTTCTTAGCCAGAGTGATCTAGATATTTCTGAAAAACTCCATGAAATTGTCTCTCAACTATCTGAAATCAAGGATCTTCGTTCTGCCACTCAGTCCACTATTGGTGACATTCATTCCATCTCCAAGGAGACATGATCTGATATTTCTAAAATTCGAGTTGCAGTTCTCAGGGTAAGGGAAAATGCCGTCAAGGCATTCAAGGAGATTCATGACAGGTTTGATGGAATGAGTATCTCAGCCACTGAAACTTTGATCAAATGAAGGAGGCGATTTGCAGCACTCTTACATATTTTCTGCGCCATTAATATGAAAGTTTAAGACAATATTTTTTTTTTTGGTCTGATGTGTTTGGACTAGGTGCCCAGTCGATGGATGATATTTTTTATCTTTTTTGTTTTACTTAACTATATCCCTACAATCTCCTTTACGCTATCAATCATATTTTGGCTTGCATTCCCTCTTTGTTGATGTCAAAAAAGGGGAGAAAAGGATATATGTAATAATACGGGTACAATACACAACAAGTCGACTCAAGTACGGCTTAGCAAGGTAAGCACTTACTAAAGGGGAGTCATGACGAACGAGTCGACTAAAACACTTATTGAGGGGGATCCATGAAGTTATGGATCCTGCAGAAGCAGTCGACTACCAGAGTCTAGTAGCAGTCGACTATCAAGGCCTCTTACCGAGGGGGAGTAAAATACAGGGAAGTCAACTAGTGTTTAAACATATATTATTTTGTCATCATCAAAAAAGGGGAGATTGGTAGAACTGATTTTAATGATGAAAATAATATATTTGTTGTATGTAGGTACCTCTGAAACGTGCTCAAGATTAAAGGGACAAATCAAATAAGATCACTAAATGCATTCAAGATTTAAGGAATTACTGAAGATTGACGGAATAGATTGAATCCAATAAGATTGTTGATTGCATCCAAGATTGAGGAAATAAATGAAGATTGACGGAATGGATTGAGGCTATATTGAAGAGATCAATCAATCAAAGATATCGAGAATATGGAAGTAAATCAATCATGTAGCTAAATCTAGAAAGATCAAGATTCTAGGAATATTTCAGTGCCATAAAAGGAAATCACCAGTGCATCGCCTTCAGCCCTAGCCGTTGCGGAATAACCTTATTCTTGGAAAGAATCAATTTCTTTCCAAGGATTAAATCTCTTGGGTTGGCAAAATCTCTTCAGTAATCAAGCCTTTCCCACAGTATTTAAACCCATTCTTGTACCTTAAAAGACATACTTTGATCGAATCAATTACCCTTTCTTTATTCTATTACATACAAATATAGTAGTTCCTTTAAGATCTGTTGTGTAACAAGTTAGAGAAGAAAGAGAGAAAATCACGGGTGAGACATCGTATCAAAGAGAAAGGAGTGTCACTAAAACTTAGCCATCGGTGTAAACTATACCACCATTGTATACTCGATAACTTCATTCACTGAAAGAGAACACCCTTGCAACCCAAGGGGACTGGACTAGGATTCACATTGAATCCAAACCAGTATAAAATTTTGGTGTCTTTAATTATTACATATTTACTAATGCTTTTATATTCTGTTGCATTATTATCTCGCTATCATAACTAGTCGACTAATTGTAAAACTAGTCAACTGATAAGGAATAAAATTAAAAATAGTCAATTCACCCCTCCTCTTGCACTTTCATCAATAACTCAAATTCGCGTAAAATAGCAACTGAATAAATATGCAGTTGTCGTTGCAGTTATTAGTTCGATAAGATCACTGGCACTATTTGTGTTGCAGAACAATATTTTCCTAAAAACAAATCAGTTGTAGCATTGGAGTCAATCCACCAGACTATTCCAAACCAATTCAACTTATAGATACACATATTAAAAACTTCTCTTATTTATTTCGCTTGTCAAGCCACAACGTCACAATAGACTTTTAGGCAAAAATCAAAATCATCATATATCAATTGGAATTTCCATTCAGATGTAGGCCTTAAAGATGCAAAAAAGGTACGAAAAGCGGAAGTATAGTCCCAACTTTTCCTTGTATGGTTAGAGTTCGAAAAGTATGTAATAGAAAATAACTCTCACAATGAATACCATATTTTAAAACAACATTTAGGCGTACCAAGTATACAACAACATCGAGAGATACCATTCAAGCATTTCCACAAATAACGCTACAACTTTTCCAACTGACCTTGTTGTGCACATCCCTTCTGTTAACATTGTATATGCTATGTAATTAAGAGATTGAGTTTATATGTGTTATAAAGGGCATAGAAATAAGCACTTAGAATAAGTCTCTTCCTCTTCCTTTCCATTGTACCTTGTAAGAAGTCCATTGTAGCACATATTACCTTTTGTAATTTGTAAAACGAAGCCTCTTACAACATACAATACATTTAACTTCAGTATACTTTTAGTGTCAATTACCTTCTTAATTTCTAATTGTGTGTTTGTCTCTCTGGTAGTTTCAGGTTCTAACAGTATACTATGATTATTTGCATTTCTTGAATCACCCAGATCTTCCAACTTTTCATTTTTCATACTTTTTAATCCCAAATTTACCCACAACAGAGAAATATAATGCATAAACAACTTTTAGATGAGTAGACGGTGATGCATTGAAAGTGAAAACACTCTTAAAACAATCAAAAATTGTGGCATGAAATCTTAGCAGCTTTTCTTTCATCATTTGCAACTAGTGCCACCAAGACATGTGAATTGAAACTTCTGCAGCTTTTATTTCATCCTCTGTAAGTATCTCTTTAGTAAAACAATTCTTTTGATTTTGCACCTCCAAGATGGGTGTGAGATATGAAAGCTAAGTAGCATTTGAGTCCTTGAAGTGGAACATCAAAAATCTGAAACCACAGAAATAGGAAACCAAAAATTAAATTAATGAAACAAAACAAAGATCTACACACATGATGTTTTATCAATTTTCCTCCTATATCTGTCAAAATATTGATGCTTTCAAAGCTTTTATTATTTGGTTCGTCACAGTGAAGTTTTAAACAAAAGAATCATATTGTGCGCGTTTGTAAGCTCGCAACCTTTTACACGGTCTCTTCATGCTGCTTTTGCCGATGATAGCTAATGATTGTTAGTACATTAAAGGTGAAAGTTGATGGGAATAATGCTTCTTCAATCTTTTTCGGTTAAACTATAAGGATTCAAGAACTAATCACAAATTTTTCACCTTTGTGATCATAAAAATCCCATACTCTGCATTGATTACACATTGAAAATCTATTAAATGCATTATGCAACTCCATAAAATGTTATCGTAGTTGAATTAATAAAATAAAGGAAGTAATAAAAATAAGAAGATTCCTTATCGGATCATGGATTAATTTCAAACCTCATTCAACAGGAGGTTTAGAAGAAAAACCAAAACAGAAACAATGGAAAACATGGAGCTAGATGAGGGAAAGAACGGGAATATAAGAGTGTTTGCTTCGATCTGTGCGGATACTAAACAAGCAGTAGCGGCAAACGCACAAATTTATCCCAAATTTTTTAGAAGAAAAAACCCCTTCATAATTCTAGGATCCATGGAGTTATGATCAAGGACAAAGAAGAAAAATGAAAGAGACGAAGACGAAGAATAAAGTGGTCTACTTAAACTGGAAAGGGTTTGATACCTTTGATGTTGTCTGAACATCTTTTGGACACACATCTGGGCCTATAAGTTTATTGGGCCTTTGCATTATTTTGGTCTCACATTTAGAGTTTGGGCTTACTACTATTGGGCCAGCAGAAGATGACACCAATTGAAAATAAGACTATGTTTTATTTTACACATTCTTTTATTTATTGAAAATAACATATGAGTTTGTTATAGAGTAGCCAATAGAATAAGAGACAAGTGTACAAGCAGTTATTCCTTAAATTCCTTTTGCTGTAAATAAATAGTACATTGTATATGGTTGAATGAATTCAATCAGAAATACAGAATATTTTCTCAAAGTTTAGATTTCTTCAAATCTTACATGGTATCAGAGCAGTGAGCTCGATCCAACAATTCATTCATCAATTTTTTACATCAAATTCAACCTCAAATCACTAATCTAAAATGGCTGAAACAACCATAACGTCTATTGGAGATGCAAGCAATGTATCCAAATCAGTAACTTATGATGCCAATCATCCTTATCACCTCAACAGTTCTGGCTCGCGTGGAATGTCACTAGTGAACACTGTATTTGAAGGAAGAGGATATCCAGGATGGAGAAGATCCATCCTCTTGTCTTTATCAGCCAAGAAGAAGCTTGGGTTTATCAATGGAGGTTGTCAATCTCCATATCTGAAATCACCAGAGTATGAGAAATGGAGTTGTGTGAATGACATGGCCATTTCTTGGATCCTCAATTCCCTTTCAAAGGATATTGTAGATAGTGTAATCTACTCCAAAACTGCAAAATACCTATGGGACAGTCTTGAGCAGAGATTTGGAAGGTCCAATGGTGCTAAGCTTTATCATCTACAAAAGTAAATATCAGGGTTAGCACAAGGAAACTTTGACATTGCAGGATACTTTACTAAGCTCAAACGACTATGGGATGAGCTGGATGCCTGGAATGTTATAATATGTTGATCTTGTGTTTGTGTGTGTGAGGGAAAAGAAAAACTAACAAAATCCCTGGAAGATCAGAGATTGATCCAATTTCTAATGGGCCTAAATGACACTTATGCACAGGCAAGAGGGAACATTCTTATGATGAATCCTGTACCTAGCATGGATGTTTCCTATTCACTTCTCTTGCAAGATGAGAATCAAAGAGAAGTTTATGCTAATGCACACTTCAATTCTCAAACAGTGTCATTCATGGTAGTAGGAGAAGAAAAACAACCTAATGCACAACTTCTAGTTGACTTTGAACCTTTCATCACCACAGGACAAGCAAAGAATTTTCAAAGAACCAGAAATCAAACACAAAAGGGAGAAGCCATAGGGCCCAAGTTCAACAATTCAGGACAGAGGTTTGCTAAGCCTCAACAGAAGTTCAAAGGGAGGAAGAAGTACAACCCAAATGTGTCTTGCTCTTATTGTGGAAAAACAGGGCACACTCAAGAAGACTGCTACAAGATCATTGGTTTCGTAGAAGATTTTGAGTTTACAAACCACAAAGGGTATCAGAATCAAGTCAAAGGAAATGTAGTACTAGCACATGAAGACCATGAAGGCTCAACAGTACAGAACACTGACCTCAACAACAATTTTGGTCAGCAACTCATCAAGGAACAGGTAGCAGAAATGATGCAGCTATATAAGCAAGCAACGCTAGCACAGGGATGAAATAATGGGATCAATGCTAATGCAGTGGTTGGTACTATTCTAAAATACTCAAGTTCAGTATTTACTAGTCTAAAATCAGACACATGGATCATCAGGTACCTCTGAGAACATGTGTTTGATCCAAACTCTTTCTTGTTTTTGACTACACTCATGTACCTTTAAACATCAATTTGCCTAACTCTTACAAGGTGATTGTTACTCATATAGGGAGTATTTCTATTTTTCCTAGTCATATTTTGAACAATGTGCTACATGTTCCAGAATTCAAATACAATTTATTATCAGTTCATATGTTTTGTGTTCAATTCAAATATGATGTATTATTCACATCTGTTGAGTGTGTGTTGCAGGGCCTTTCAATGAAGAGTCCTCAAGTTTTTGTTGAAGTTAGAGAGGGACTCTATTTATTGGAACCAAATAATGTTAAGTCTAAGGGTGTGTTGAATAGTGATGTATTTTCAATTCCAAAAAGAAGAAATTCCATTTCAAAGACAGTTCCTTTTTCTAGTCCAATTCAAGCTAATGTTGTTAGTAATTTTAAGCTATGGCATGTAAGGTTGGGGAACCTCCCATTTTCAGCAATGAAACATTTAGAATTTCTTCATTGTAAACCAGATTCTGATTTTATCTGTGATGTTTGTCCTAGGGCTAAGAAAACTAGAAATCCTTTTCTTGTTAGCACCATAAGTTCCAAACATATATTTGAACTCATTCATGTTGACACATGGGGACCTTATAGGTCAAACACCTACAATGGTTTCAGATATTTTCTAACAATAGTAGATGACTATAGTAAAGGAACATGGACATTCTTGTTAAGCACAAAGAGCAATGTTTTCCCTATGCTTAAAACCTTTCTGTCTATGATTGAAAGGAAATTCAATGTGAAGGTCAAAGTAATAAGATCTGAAAATGCAATGGAATTAGGAAAATGCAGCTTATCTAGCCTCTCAAGGAATTTTGCACCAATTGTCATGTGTAGCAACTCCTCAACAAAATAGGATTGTTGAGAGAAAACATAGACACCTATTGGAGACTGCAAGAGGTTTAATGTTTCAGTCTAAACTACCTATGAGATATTGGGGAGAGTCTATCCTGACTGCTACACACCTAATTAATAGGATGCCCTCCAGTGTTCTCAAAGGAAAGACACCTTATGAAGTTCTGTTTCAAAAGAAGCCTAGGTATGATTACTTGAGGAATTTTGGTTATCTTTGTTATGCTTCAACACTGGGTCAAGGAAGAGGAAAGTTTGATGAAAGGGCAACAACTTTTGTGTTACTTGGATATCCCCTTCATTAGAAGGGATACAAAGTGTTGGAATAAGAAACAGGAAAGGTATTTGTGTCAAGGGATGTGAAGTTTCATGAATCACAATTCCCCATTGTTGAAAGCAAGACCTCACGTCAACCCATATTCCCAAATCCAACCCTCACCACAGAACCTGTACATCCATATCCATCAAATGATCAAATCTCACCCATCTCTTTAGAACCTGAGAATTTTGACAGTTTTCCCCACTTTCACCAAAATCTCCATATACTTCTACTCAACTATCCCCTAGCCTAGTTTCTTTTCAACCCTACCCTAAACACATTAGATATCCACTCCCTTGTCCAATCACCTAAACAACCCACACCAGTGAGAAGATCAGGAAGGATATCTAATCAACCAATTTACTTAAAGGACTATGTGTGCAACAACATCATGTTCACATATGTGGAAGCTGCTTGTTTCAATCAACCAAGTAAACCTAGACAATACGGTTTCTCTTCCCTATCACCTAATAACCAACACATAATGCAGTCTATTTCTACACCTACTAAACCTACCAGTTTCTCTAAAGCTTGTCAACATCCAGGTTGGATAGAAGCAATGGAATCAGAAATCAAGGCCCTAGAAGACAATCACACATGGGATGTGGTTGAACTGCCTAAAGGAAAAAGAGCTCTACCTTGTAAATGGGTGTATAAGGTAAAGCGTCTATTAGATGAAAGGATTGAAAGATTGAAAGCAAGGCTGGTGGTCAGGGGGATGTTCAAAGAGAAGGGATAGACTATAATGAGACCTTTTCACCAGTAGTAAAGATGACAACCATAAGGTGTTTTCTCACTATTGCAGCCAAGAGAGATTGGAATGTCTCTCAATTTGATGTCAACAATGCATTTCTGCATGGAGATCTTCAGGAAGAGTTATACATGAGATTTCTATCAGGAGTCTCACCCCCTAGTCCTAAACATGTTTGTCTTCTAAGGAAGTCACTATATGGATTGAAGCAAGCCTCTAGGCAATGGTATGCTAGACTTGCAAGTGCTTTGAGTTTTAAAGGATATTCATCATCATTAAATGATTATTCTTTGTTCTTTAAATGTACGAGAGAGCTAATTTCTATTCTAGCTGTGTATGTAGATGACATTCTACTTACTGGGAATGATTTAGAAGAAATTCAGCATATCAAAGGTTTTCTCAATACTGAATTCAAGGTAAAAAATCTAGGCAGCATACATTATTTTTTAGGAATTGAAATTTTGCGAGAAAAGGAAGGTTTTATTGTGAATCAAAGAAAGTTTACATTGGATATGCTACAGGAATTTGATGTCTCTCACTTGAAATGGGTCAGCTCTCCTCATGATCCCTCATCTAAGCTTGACTCTGATAATGGACGACCTTTGGAAAATCCCACAATGTTTCCTCACTTGGTTGGGAAATTGAACTGCTTGACCAATACTCATCCAGGCCTCTCATTTGCAGTTCTTTCTCTCAACCAGTACATGCAGAGACCTTGTCTCTCTTATTTCACTATTGCATTGCGAGTATTGAAATATTTGAGCGCAGACCCGGGTCATGGTATTCTTCTTTCAGCAACACCATCATTTTCTCTGCTTGAATTTTGCGATACAGATTGGGCCTCTTGTAAGGAATCCAGAAGACATGTGAGTGGATTCTTCATCACACTTGGAGGAGCACCCATTTCTTGGAAATCAAAGAAACAAGTGTCAATATCTTTATCATCAGCAGAAGCGGAATATCGATCTATGAGAAGAGTCACAGCAGAACTTACTTGGCTTGTTCGATTTCTTGAATATCTCTCTACACCAGTGACTCTTCCCACTCCACTTCACTATGATAGCAAAGTAGCTATCCATATCACCCGTAACCCCATTTTTCATGAATAGACAAAGCATGTGGAAAAGCAATGGTTAAGAAGATGCTAACCATTAGGATACTGTTGTGCAAAAGCAAAAATTAGAAGATGATAAGACAAATAAAATCAAATGGAGCAAGAATTCTTTCAAAGAGGATACGAAGGATAAGGAAAGGTTAGAGATAAAGGTCAATACGAATGGAGTACTGGTAGAAGATTGTTGCTCGAACTCGCCAGCAATGGCAGATCCGCAGATGATTGAACAAAGTAATGGTGAAAGAAATCTATTCGGAGGACTGTTCTAGATGAGTTATGTACACGTGTGGCACCAAAACAATAAAAATTTAACTAAAATCACATATGAAATTACTTAAATACCCTTTGTCGACCATTATGGCTCTTCTGTATAATAGTAAAGTAAAGTAAGACCCCTCTCTAGAATTCTCTACATAGATAGAATCTTCCAAGGACTTTCCTAGCAAATCCATAGAGTTCTAGGGTCTTCTTAGGGGAACCTCTATATTTATCTAGAACTTTCCTACAAGTTCTAGCCGCTTTCCTATGTAAGCTTTCCATATGGCAAAAATATACGCCAAATGGCACCAAATTGGCATGATGATATGGCACGTCATGATACCAAGGAATAAAATTTCCTTATGCTTCAGGAACATAAAGCTTGGATTACCAAAAAGTTGATTTACTTTTTTAATGAAACTCAGTTTATAAAGATAGATCAACTCCCTAGTTTGTATGTTTAACTTTATCTAAGTTGCATTTAATCAAATGCAAGAAATAGATGGAAAATGCAAGAAATAGGCTAATTCAAAGTGAGAGAGGGAGAGGAGAATCCCGAAACCACTAAGATTCCTTAGTTTAGTCTGTATTATGTAGTGTATTCACCTAGTGCAGTTTCATATCATGATAGTATATTCTTACAACCAGAAACATACTTAGTGTATTCTCATAATGTGGGGTCTATAGGCGGAGCCATAATTTCAAGCTTATGGATTTGGGATTCTAAAATTTTAAAGTTACTGGGTTCAAAATTAATAATTTATAAATATGCCATGGATTTTTAACAAATACAAAGGTTCAAACCAGAACTACTGGGTTCGGCTGAACCCCGTTCCCAACACTCTAGCTCAGCGCCTGGTGGGCCTGTGTTAAGAGCTTAAAAGCTCTGTTAATGGTGAGAGATGAAGAAGAGAGAATAGCGAGATAGAGAGAGTAGCTTCTGGATAATGAGTAATATTTCCACTAACTGATTTTACAATACACTGTACATCCTTCTATACAAGAATAACTAACTTCTTATTTACAAGTCTTAACACTAACTAACTAACTAACTTTCCAGATCATCCACATCTCAACATCCCTCAACCCCCCCCCCCCCC
>ML276073.1:0-51222 GCA_005239495.1 Nicotiana undulata
GGGGACATTCCATGCCGAGTGATTGTGAGGTTATGCACGAGGGGACATTCTGTGCCGAGTGACTGTGAGGTACATGCACGAGGGGACATGACATGCCTTTCCTGTTCATTATATGTTTGAGAAGCTATATTTCTGCCTTGTCTTTACGTTTCATTTGTTTCCTTGTACTGCTGTGCTAGCATACTGTTACCCTATCTCCCCAGCATGTTCTCCCTATATCTGTCTTACTTTCTTATTTCGGTTGCAATTTTTCTTGCTATTATATAAACTTGCATAGGTACATATGTTGTGTTGGTCCTAGCCTCGTCACTACTTCGCCAAGGTTAGGCTCGACACTTACTCAGTACATGGGGTCGGTTGTACTGATGCTACACCTGCACTTCTTTATGTTGTGCAGACTACGCAGCCGGACCCGCAGATCACTGACGATCGGCGCATCTCATTCAGTCACACAGGAGACTCGAGGTAGACCTGCAGACGTTCGTGGGCCTTGACGTCACCTTCTACTTTCCACTATCAGTTCTGTCTCACTTTGTATTTGAAAGACAGTCTTATGTATTCATTTCAGACTTTTTGTTTGTAGTAATCTCTTAGATAGTTCGTGAGTTGACACTAGTTCTGGGATTTGTTTATGGGTTTCATTTCGAAAGATCTATATTGTATTTTGGTTATTATTTTAAACTTCATGTGGTGGGCCATCGAAGCCTTAGTTATCTTGTTCGTATTTGTTGTTAATGAGTTTTATTCATTTCAAACGTTGGCTTGTCTAGCGGGTTCAATGTTAGACGCAGTCATGGCCCAAAGGTGGGATTTCGGGTCGTGACAGTTATAAATGACATAACGGAACTATTCCTTGACTCAGAATTTCATTCGGACCTCGGGAACATAAAATCACATTTCAAGCCAAATTTCGAAGACCTTAAAAATCCTCAAAACTTCATTAACTCCAATTTTCTCATGTTGATCCGAAACCCGTCAAATCAAGTCCATTTCTTACCAAATTTCACAGATAACTTAAATAACACATATTGAACCTGTTCCGGGCTCCAAAATCATAATACGGTCCCGGCAGCACAGGTTTCACATCAAGGTTCATGTTCATAAGCCTTTAATATTTTCATAAAATAATTTTCTTTAAAAATTCATTTCTCGGACTTGGGTCCTCGAAATTCGATTCCGGGCATACTCCCAAGTCCCATATTTTCCTACGAACCTTCCGGGACCGTCGGATCACAGATCCGGGTTCGTTTACCAAAAATGTTGACCAGAGTCAACTTTATTCAATTAATTATCATAAATTAAACTCTTAATCAAGTTTTCACATAAAGGCTTCCCGGCTGCGCGCTCGGGCTGCGCATGCACATCGAGTTGAGATTAACTAAGGCTTTCGGGGCCTCGGAACATAGTCAAAATTAGATTCACATAAGATGACCCCTTTTTGGGTCATCACAGGAAGTGTCTGGCGATGGTTAAATTTCTAGAATGCCAGGTGTAAGAAGCGAAAGTCAGGTAGTTGCTTAAAGGAGTGAGTTTGACCAAAGTGGGAGAGTGGCAGTGTAGCATATGAGTTTTGTGGTAGGATAGCCGCACACCTTGAGGAAACGTTTTAGAGTTATACGGGAATTTTAGTGGTCAGTGACTGGGTCCACTAGCTTAATTTGAAATATTGTCTATTATACGGAGAAATATTGGATGCAACGGAAAGGAGTTGTTTGATATGAAGAAGGATTCAATATAACTGTGAATCGGAAGATATTGTCGCACATTTAGTAGATGTCCATAAGGAGTGAACGGACTGGTACAATTTGTGAATGAGAACGGGCTTAGGATGGGGTATCGATGACGCAGTGATTGTTCCCCTTGCAGCGACGTTGGATGATGTCGGCATGTAATTTCCACAAGTGGGTTATCTCCTGTGAGCAAGACATCGGTCGCGTGGTTGGCAAAGCTTCTGCGAAGGATTTTACTAACTATCCAGTAAGAGGTTGAATATGTGAATGATGCTAGAGATTTAGAGTGTTCATGAAATGCTAACGAAAGGATTTTGAGGAATTGGGTGTGTTGGATGTGCGAGATCATTTCAACAATGAAGAAAGCATCTTGGTGGGTTCCATAGTTGTGTAATAGTAGCTTCAGGCTAAGAGGGAGAGTCTCACCGCCTACGATTGGGTTGCATGGTTATCTATTGGTGAAAATTCCGGCTATCGTCATATTGGTGAGTTATTGCAGCTAAGGGTAAAGGAAATAAGTGGTCATTTGAGCAAGGGAATTGGTAGAAGAGTGTTATAGTTGGTCTTAACAACTCATGTTCAGTCTTTGGGAAAAATTCAGGTTCTATGCTTCGTACAAAGGTAATTTACAAGGGACGAGATTCAATCGAGTGCTTCATTAAAATGGGTGTTCATGGGCCACCGGAGCTTCAGAGTTAGTTATATCCAGGGCCAAGCCAGAGTGGGCGACTCTCAACAAGGGTCCTAGAGGATTCAAAGGTTACAATGCGGTGCCTAAGGATTTCAAACCCGCAATATGGTTAAGAAACGAGCTTTTGTAGCGAATCATGATAAGAGTCACGTAATGTTATGTGATATTTTCGACATGCAGAGAAGCATTTGGAAAAATCTTTTGTAGATGAATTATCATGATGGGTATGCCAGTTGGAGATGTGAATGCGCGTGCAATGAAGGGTATGGAATGATTCGTGGATTTGGAGACACTATGGTCTCGTGGAATGGGGTCACTCAGGATGAGCGTGGATTGAGTTCGTTATGTGTTGAATGGAGTTATTATTATATCCAAGACAATTAAGAATGAATTAGAAGAAGTTAGGTTGGTTAGACATGGTTGAACTGGCATGAAGGTGGCAGTGATCAGTACCTCCAGCGTGACTGGATTATGCTTGTGATTTGTGACGTTATGTGCGAGGCTTGACGCCCGCCGTAATTTATTTTTATTGGAAGTATCCAAGTATTATGGCATGTTATGTGTAGGCAGATCCCGGAAGGATTATGGTGGTTTAGACCACTACTTAAGAATTTGCATGCGGTTATGAGGATTCACTTGCATGTTGCTATGGCTCTCTTGGAATGAGTTAAGTAAGAAGATTTTTTTAGGATGAAGTGTTTGCCCTATTAGTTGTCCAGGAGTCATGAAGAAATTCATGTGATACCGCATATTGGCATGTTAGGTGGAGTGAGCGGTATGAAATTTGAAAGTTGGGGATTTAAGAATTGCGGTTCGGTGTTGGCAAGGATGTTACGAGCTCGGATGAGAAGGAAAGGGATTTGAATGTTTAGAGTAGTTAATATTGTCTTCAACGTCACTTGAGATCGGTGTTTTGTGAAAGAGGCTTTGCATCATGGTTATGGATTCTTGAATTGCTTTTGTTTCCTGGTACAAAAGGTCGTGGGGGTGTACCCCATGAGAAGATTGTATAAGTGTGGCATGTAGTCACCTGATTGGTGGAAGATTTAAACCAAGTAGGAAGAATGTGGTAATATCGCTTATTGAGAATTTATGCCTGGAGGGCGCTCGGGTCATTTAGTTGCGGACTGTGGAAGTTCGTTCCGGTTATGATGGTTGTCCTTGTGTGTTATGGGAAAAAATGGGTTCTTATGAACCCTTGATCAGGATCGGCTTGAGGACTGTGAATGGATTTAAATATGAATATAGGCTGCCAGATGGGTTAATTTCATCATAGCGCACCTCATGGAGGAGTATTCAGACGTTGGATGTCATTTTGTTGTCCGCTATTTCATGTAATGCTATATTATTTCGTGTGAGTTGTGAAACGGCTTGATAAATTTCATATGTGTTGAGGTTTCGCGTAGCGATGATGTTATGTGAGTAGTATGGCTCTTGAGATTCAGATCATATATGACACCTCAATTGTGCTTGAGTTTTGTAGCTTATTGCATTAGATGTGTCTGCATGGTTAGTATTGTGCACTAAGTGTTGCTTGTGACTGATATTCAGTATTTTGGTAATATGAGCAATTTAGCTCGGCGTGTATCTCCTTACGTGAATTTTATGCGTGGATCAGGTGGCACGCCGCCACGAGTATGTTATTGGGATCGAGTTGCACGCCGCAACAGTGTGATGTTGAGTACGGTTTTTGATATTTTATTTTTGTGTGTTTTGTTTCCCACTTTCTGAGGGAAATTCATATTAGTTGCGTGGGTTGAGTAGTTCCTTCCAGAGTTTGTTCTCCTTATGTATCACATTTGAGTTTGTAGCTTATTGGGACGTTTTGGCATCATATGAGATTTTGGTCATGTCTGGGGTGGCTTATTGCCTGAGTAGTTCGTACTGAATGAGAAGAGATTAATGTATCTAGGATCAGTGCAATCGGATTATATGAAGTGCATTGAAGAGCAAACACCACTATTCGGTTGAGAATGAGGTGATGGTTCTTGTCAAGAGTATAGACTCAATGATCTGTTGACTCGGCAGTTGGTCGTGAAATTCCACACATCTCTTTCGTCGTGGCGGTCATGCAAAAGTTGGGGCAAGATGTATATAGATCATGAGATGCATTGGAAGCATCAGATTCGTGGAATGTCGGTTATTATGATCATAAAGTGTTATTATGGGTCTGTGAATGATGTGGTGCATGGTGTGAATTCAGCAAAGGTATGCAGTCATGTTCTAATACATCGTGGGGTGATTGATACGGTGTTCCTATATTGGAAGGAGGCCTGGCAGAGAATTTCGAATGTCGAAACTGGGCTCTAAGGCTTATTTGCTTGAATAAAAGAGATATCTTCATATTTGATCGAGCTAATGTGCTCAGCTAATTGGTGGTAGTGCAGGTAGGTGCACAAGGTTTTAAACACTGATTTTGGACAACCCCAGCGCAGTTATCATCACGTTCGAGGACGAACGTATGTTTAAGTGGGAGAGAATGTAATGACCAGACCGGTCATTTTGAGCTCTAGCGTGTTCTTTGGTGGTTCGAGACCATGAGCAGCTTCACTTCAGGTATTATGACTTGTACGCATGGTCGGAATTAAATTTCGAGAGTTTTGGAGTTGATTCATAAATAGAATTCTCATTTCGGAAGCTATAAGTTGGAAGGACTGGCTAGGTGGTTGTTTTTGAGTAAACGACCTCGGAATCATGATTTAAAGGTTCCAACAAGTTCGTATGATGATTTCGGACTAGGGTATATGTCCGGATTGGGTTTTGGATGACCCGAGAGTGTTTCGACGTCTATTCTGGAAGATGGCATTTTTGGGAGAAGTTCATAAATTTGGGTTAAAGTGTGTTTCAGTGATATCGATGTCTGTTTGGGATTTCGAGTCTGGGAGTAGCTTCGTATGGTTATTCTGGTATTGGGAGCGCGTGCAGAAGTGGATTCAGAGATCCGTAGGTCATTTTGGAGTCATTTGGCTGAAGTTAGAAATTTGAAGGTTTTTAAGAAGTTCGACCGAAAATGAACTTTTTGATATCGGGGTCAGATTCACATTCCAGAAGTTGGAGTAGGTCCGTAATTTTGAATGTGACTTGTGTGCAAAATTTGGGGCCAATCGGACGTGATTTGGTAGGTTTCGACATCGAATGTAGAAGTTTGAAATTTCAAAGTTCATAAAGCTTGATTTGGAGTGCGATTCGTGGTATTAGCGTTGTTTGATGTGATTTGAGGCCTCAAGCAGGTCCGTATTATGTTTTGGAATTGGATGGTGTGATTAGACGGGGTACAGGGGGCCTCGGGTGGATTTCGGGTGGCTAATGGATCAAAAGGGGAGTTGGAGGAAGGGTTGAAGCATCTGGTGTGTGGTGCGATCGCACCTGCGCAATAAGGGTCGCAGGTGCGAGAGGCACGGGTGCGGTGAATTGCTCGCAGATGCAAGATTGGACTTGAGCTGGGGGAGCCGCAAGTGCGGATGCTTGGGTGCACCTGCGGGCGCACAGGTGCGAGGCTGTAGGCCGCAGAAGCAGAAGCGGCACAGGTGCGAGGGAGTTTCCGCGGTAGCGGATGCACTGATGCGGGCAAGGCGACCGCAGGTGCGGAAAAGGGTGGAGGCAGTGAGGGTTTTTATAAACGGGAATTGGCCATTTTTCTCCCGTTTCTCATTTGGCTTGGGCAATTTTTGAGAGCTTCAAGGGGAGATATTCTTGAAGTATCACAAGGTAAGTTATTCCCACTCATTTCAAGTTGAGTATATGAATTAGATACGGATTAAAATATGGGAAATTTGTAGAAATTTAGGATTTTGAAGAAAACATAGGAATTTGGTATTCTTGGTTTTTAACCACGAATTAGAGCATAGAATCAGATATAAATTATATATTTGAGTTCGTGAGGTTGTGGGTAAACTTCATCTTCGAAAAATATCGGAATCCGGGCACGAGGGCCTGAAGGCGATTTTTTTCACATTTTTGATCGGGGTTAGAAATTGTTATAAGTTTGATTATTATGAGTAATTGACCATATATTAATTGGTTTGCATAATTATTTGTTTGTTTTGGAGCATTGTGCATCGATTTGAGTCCTTGGAAGCCGGTTATGGAACTTCGGAACGAGGTAAGTCTCCTTTCTAACCTTGTTAGAGGGAATTGTCCCTATAGGTTAATTAATTAATTATATGTCATTGTTTGTGGGGGCTTGGTACGCACGAGGTGATGAGAGTCGGTGCGTATCTACTATTATGCTTATTTCCGGGTAGTCTAGGACTCAAAACCATGCCTTACTTGTAATTTTGTTGATATACTTAAAATGCTTAAATCTTATCGAATTTGGCAAATGAATTTTTAAAAAGATTAAACACTATCTTCTTGACCATTAAAAGGTAAATTTCTCATATCCTTGATTAATTATTTTCTTGATGAAGTCTGGATTAACTGTTTGAATACGTGTATCTATGAGTACATGTGTCGCATGTATGATTCGCGAGCGGGGTGACTCTATATATATTTATGTGTAACCGCGTCGCAAATATATTCCGCAAGTGGGATGATTTTTTCCACTACTCTCATGGGAGCGGGTCGGACGCCACGACAGATTAATAGATGCATCTATGGTTCGCGTTGTTCGACCCTTCGGCAGTGCATAATTTACATTTATGTTTGATCGGGTCGTATGACCTCGGTATTATCTGCGCATGCTATGTGTTTTGGTGTTTTTCCCCGATTTGAACTGCTTAAATGCCTTGATATATGAATTGACAACTGAAATGATGGAAACTGAGATTTTAATTATGGAAGAGGATGTCCCCTTCCTGTTGTTATTTATTATTTGTATTATGACATCCATGCTTAGCGTCACATTAAATTATATTAATTTGACATCTAGTAAGTGTCAAAGTCGACCTCTACCTCTTCGAGGTTAGGCGGGATACTTACTGGGTACATGTTGCTGTTTTTGTATTCATACTAAACTTGCTGTGCATTTTGTTGCACAAGCACACGTATGGCTAGTGGCCTAGCTCGGCGAAGCGGCATGGTTAATATGGAGACTTAGATGAGTTGCACCTCTCAAAACGATCCGCAGCTTGAAGAGTCTCCTGCATAGTATTTTGTTGTATTTTCCCTAATGTCCCATTTGTATTCTGGACGGTTATTGTATTTCATTCGTTTCCTAGAAACTGCTCATGTACTTGTGACACTAGGTTCTGGGATGACTATGGGATTTATTCATTATTTAAATTTGGTAAAGATATTATTGTTTACTCAGTGGAAGTTTGATAGTTATTATCTAATGAAATAAAAGGGGATAATTTCAAGAGTATTTAAAATAAAGGTTTAATTAACTTCTTGGTGTTGGCTTTCCTGACAGTGGTATTCGGCGACATCACGACCTTTTTTGGATTTGGGTCATGACATCGCCATACTCCATTCATCCGGGTGCGGCGAAGATGTACCAGAACCTGAGACAGCACTATTGGTGGAGAAGGATGAAAAGGGATATAGTTGAGTTTGTGGCCAAGTGTCTCAACTTTCTGCAAGTTAAACATGAGCATCAGAGACCAGGAGGATTACTTCGGCAGATTGAGCTTCCATAGTGGAAGTGGGAGCCGATCACCATGGACTTTTTGGTGGGACATCCTCGAACTTTGAGAAAGTTCGATGCTATTTTGGTGATCGTGGATTGGCTGACCAAGTCAGCTCATTTCATTCCAGTGTTGACTCTAGACTCCTCAGAGTGTTTGGCTGAGATTTATATCGGGGAGATTGTCCGCCTTCACGATATTCCAGTATCTATCATTTCAGATAGAGGTACATAATTTACATCACGATTCTGGAGAGCCGTTCAGCAAGAGTTGGGTACTAGGGTGGAGTTGTGTACAACCTTTCACCCTAAGACGGACGGGAAATCCGAGCGCACGATTCAGATTCTTGAGGACATGCTTTGTGCCTGTGTGATGGAGTTTGGAGGGTCATGGGACCAATACTTTGCACTTGAGAGTTTGCTTATAATAACAGTTACCAGTTCAACATTGAGATGGCACCGTATGAGGCCTTGTACGGTAGGCAGTGCCGGTCCCCAGTAGGATGGTTTGAGTCGGGCGAGGACCAATTGTCGGGTACAGATTTGGTCCAAGATGCCCTCGATAAGGTGAAGGTGATTCAGGAGAGGCTTCGCATAGCTCAGTCCAGGCAGAAGCGTTATGCGGACCATGATTCAGGAGAGGCTTCGCATAGCTCAGTCCAGGCAGAAGCGTTATGCGGACCAGAAGGTTTGTGATTTGGCGTTCATGACTGGTGATCGAGGTTTGCTTTGGGAATCGCCTATGAAGGGCATCATGAGGTTTGGGAAGAATGGTAAGTTGAGTCTGAGGTTCATTGGCCCTTTTGAGATATTGCGGCGCGTTGCTTATCAGGTTGCCTTGCCTCCCAGCCTAGCTGGAGTTCATCCGGTATTCCAAGTCTCTATGCTCCGGAAGTATCACGGTGATCCGGCTCATGTATTGGATTTCAGTTTAGTCCAGGTGGACAAGTATTTATCTTATGTTTAGGAGCCAGTAGCCATTTTGGATAGGCAGGTCAGAAAGCTCAGGTCAAAGAATATTGCATCACTAAAGGTCTAGTGGAGGGGTCAGCCGGTCGAGGAGGCGACTTAGGTGATTGAGCAGGATATGCGCATCTAGTGCCCTCATCTTTTCACAGCTTTAGGTATGTCTTTATACTCGTTAGCGGACGAACGGTTTTCTTAAGAGGGGGAGAATGTAACAACCCGGTCAGTCGTTTTTAGAGATAGAGCCCTGATATCCTAATAACTGCTTTCCCCACGTTTTTTTCTGCTTTTGTGACTTGCCGGAGCGATTAGTTGTGGATTCAGAGAGTTTTGGGACACATTGTCCCTAATTTTGAGAGTAAGCCTTAGAAATCGGATCGTAGTCAGAACTGTGTGAAGACGGATCCAAAATGGAGTTATGTCGACTCCGTTAGATCCGTTGAGCAATTTTGGGGTTAGAAGCGCGTCCGGAATGTGTTTTCGAGGTCTGTAGTAGATTTACGCTTGATTTGGCGAAAGTTAGAATTTCGGCAATTTCAACTGATAGGTAAAATTTTGATATCGGGCTCGGAATGGAATTCTGGAAGTGGATGTAGGTTCGTAATGTCATTTGTGACCAGTGTGTGAAATTTGAGGTCATTCGGAATAGGTTTGACGTGTTCAGCATCGTTTATGGATTTTGGAAAAATGTTAAGTTCTTAGGGTTGAATTCATGTATAATTCTTGTTTTTGGTATTATGTGATGTGTTTTGAAGGCTCCACTAAGTTTGAATGAGGATATAGGACTGGTTGGGAAGTTTGGTTGAGGTCCCGGGGGCTCTCGGGGGTGTTTCGGATGCTCAACGGGTCGTTTTTGGACTTGTAGTGATTGTTGTTTTGCTGGTGTGAGTGCAATCAGATTTCCTTCATCGTGTTCGCGTGAAGGAGTCCACGATCGCATAGAACAAGTTGGAGGCAAGTCAGGTTAATGCATCGTGATCGCATAGAATGGAACGCAATCGTGTAGTGTAGGCAGCTTGGTCATCGCGTTCGAGTGGTCTAGGTCACGTTCGCGAAGAGGAAGTTATACGACACTAGTTCGATCTATGCCCTTCGCAGTCGCGTGAGGTCAGTCACGATCGCATAGGGTTGGGGGAATTAATGAACCGCGTTCACATACGGGTTCCCGCGTTCGCGTAGTGTTAAATCTGAGGCGTGTGTTTTTGTTCTTCGCAATCGCAGTGAAGGCACATCTGGGCAGAATTAAAAGACCCAAAATCGAGGGTTTGAGCAATTTTTCATAATTTTTCACTTGGGTGTTTTGGGTAAGTGATTCTTTCTAGATTTTGGTTAATTCCCGCTAATCCTTGCTTATTTTTATCATTTAATTTCAAATTTGGGGTGAAAATTTGGGAAACATTGAGAAATATTGAGAAAGGTTCCTAGGCAAAGTTTTTGGATTTTGGTATCGGATTCGAGTAATTTTGGTAGACTCGTGAGTGAATGAATGTTCGGAACTTGAAGTTATATTTACATTATGCAATTGAATTGAATAGATTTGGGCCATTTAGAGTCGGGTACTCGTGGCAAGAATGTGATTTCGAGTTGATTTTGAGTAGTTGAGGTAAGTGGCTTGCCTAACTCTGTGTTGGGGACTTCCCCTTAGGCTGTTTTGACATTTATTGTTATGTGGGTGTCGTGTACGTGAGGTGACGAGTACGTACACGGGCCAGTATTGAAAAAAATCTCATTTCCTTCGAAAATTCATAAATTGTCTTTCTCCTATCCGCGATTTGATGAACTGTTTAAATTGATACTTTAATTGTTAATTATTTCGCATCGCATATTTAAATTGGGACTACGGACGTGCTCCAGGAGATCCCTTGTACTGCTTATTTAAATTGGGACTACGGACGTATTCTGGGAGATCCACCAGCACTACATATTTATTTTGGGACTAGAGACATATTCCGGGAGATCCCCCTGTACTACAAAACCATTTGGAACTACGGGATGGTATCCCGGGAGATTCCACCTTGTGTTACATTGTTCTGAGCCGAGGGCTCTTTTTACTGTTATGTTTTTTAGAATACTTTATTTAACTGTCTACTGTATCAATTACTTATCTTTCGTACTGTTTTAAACTGATTTATGTATAAATCCAATAGAGCCTTAACCTGACCTCGTCACTACTTGACTGGGGTTAGGCTTGGCACTTACTAGGTACCAAATGTGGTGTACTCACGCCCTTTCGTGCACATGTTTTTCGTGTGCAGATCTAGGTACGATTTATTAGTCGTGTGGCTAGTCGTTGCAGTTGTTACTAGGAAACCGTAAGGTATTTCTGTCGCGTCCGCAAAATCCTCCGAGTCACCTTCTATTCTGACTTATATAGATTTTTCCTATGTATTTTATTCCAAGTATTTTTAGAGCTACAGTAGTATAGAAGCTTGTGACTATATTGTGGTCTTCCGGGTCTTTGGGATTTATATTTGTACATGTCGAGCGGCATCGTTATGATTACTTAAAGTTTATCCTTTCTATCTTTATTTATCGCATTTTTAATTAAGTTTTATCTACAATTTAGGCTTACCTAGTCGTAGAGACTAGGTGTCATCACAATACCTTTCAGTGGGTAAATCGGGTCGTGACACAAAAGCTCAGATATCAAAATAAGCGGTGAAAGTAACCGAAACACATATATTAAACTTTGGGAAAACAGAAATACTTGTTTGTCATTAAACCCTAAAACATGATAGGGGTAACCAAAAAGCAACCTCTTGAAAAACAAAATAAAATTCCCAAAAGATGAATAAACATGAAAATAAGAAAAAACTAAGGGGCATCATCTGCGGGAGCATCACTAACGTGAGTAGAAGGGTCAGCTTATGGAGAAGAGGCTTGGACGTTAGCTTCACTAGGAACAAGTCTATTTCCATCACTTGCGGGACCTTCGTCTTTAGGTGAAGATAAGCTTTGATGTTGCTGAGTTTTATCAATTGCTTATTTAGCTTTAACAATATCAGCATTAAGGTCAAAACCCTCCTGGTTAGCTTCCATTAGAGTCTCGAGGCGAGTGTTTAAAAATGCCCAGCTCACATTAGCTTCCATTAGAGTCTCGAGGCGAGTGTTTAAAAAGGCCCAGCTCACATCTAATGACAATTTGTCCTCGAGAATCTTATAGCCTTCTCCCATTGATCAATTTCAGCTCTCAGCTCTTTTTTTTCTGCTTCAGAGGCATCATACGTTGTCTTCAAAGGAGTATGAGAACTTTTCAAGAACTTAATCTTATCTGTAGAGGCACGAGGATCTTTTTGAGTTTGTGCAAGTGTTTGAACTAGTTATCCCGCATACACCTCTTTTTGATTAAGGAGTTCCCTTAAACTCCTTATCTCTTCAGTCGCCTTGGAAAGTTGTTCAACAAAGGAGGACTCAAGTATATCCTTGTCTTTACCAACATGGCTGGAAGAAGCCTTTTCAATTGCTAATTCAGCATCAACCATCTTCATTTGTTGCTCTAAGGCGTTCTTTTCGTCTGCCGGAACCTCTTTGTCCAATTGAAGACCTTCAAGTTGACATGTCACGCCCCAAAACCGAGGGGCGCGACTGGCGCCTAACCGAGTGACCCGGTCAAGCAAGCCTGATTAGCCTTTCCTACCCGACTCGTTTCTCCCTGTGTTTATAACATACATTATTTACACGAGGTAGCAAGAGATAACTCAAAATCATATATATATTCATAACATTAAGTCCATTTTCCTCTTTCACCATGACCAACATTAGATCTTTTAAAACACACATACCAATTACAATATTCACGATTACGATTAAATCCAACATCTACCCAAAACATATTCACAACCCACATAAGTGTCTACGGAGCATCTAAGAGTTCTTAGGAATATACATTGACATGTCGGCGACAAGGCCCTGGCTATACCTCAAAAGGGACAACATATTCAGAAGAAATCAACATGTAACTACACACGGCCCCGGGAGGAAATGGGGCTCACTAAAACTGCTGAAGGGAGGAAGAGAAAGCACCACTATCGTCGATCGGCGCTACCTACTATAGAACCACCTACATCCATTTAAAAGATGTAGCACCCCCGGCAAAAGGGACGTTAGTACCATTGAATAGTACTAGTATGTATGAACAAACTTCACTCTAAGTAGAATTAAACAGTACACAAGTAGAAGACAGTGATGGAAATCAAATAATGCTGCACAGAAATACAGAGAACACAAATGATAGTCTCACAGTTTATTATTCCAATTTCCTCATGTTGCGGCGCACAAACCGATCCCACTGTACAATCATATTTCACCCTTATTCCTTCTCAACAAACCACCCTTATTTCTCCTGTTGCGGCGTGCAACCCGATCCCCCCGTACAATCACATTGCACCCTTGTTCCTTCTCTACATACCATCCTTATTCCTCCTGTTGCGGCGCGCAACCCGATCCCACAGGACATAGTTTAAATAAGAAACAACTCAATCACAAGAATTTCTACCACCAAGAGTACAAGTTCATAGCAACCGGAGAACCATGTGGAATCAAGGGGCACAATAACCTTTACAAAAACAGGGAGACATGTAAGGTACTCCATGACCATTTAACTTAATTAAATTAATTCACATTTCTTTCCCATCATTTGCTACATAGCCTTTGGCACTTGGATACATTTAACAATTGAGTTCGTTACCATTTTCATTCATTTAGTAGCATTATCCTTCATATCGATAAGTTCCAACATATGATGAATTTTGCACATGATAGGATAAGCATAAAGAATCATATTTCACAATTTCGAGTAACATGGGGACATTGTAAACAACTAAGACAATCAGAGAACAAAATCTTACACCTCAACACATTAGAACAATCAATTCAAATATGATCAAGCAAGTAACTCATACCAAATGCTCGGACACTAGCGTGATGATTCTACAAAGATTAAAGTTAGCCATACATACCTCGATTTGTGATTTTTCCTTATATTTCTACCACAATTCACCGGACCTTCAAGCACCTTCAATCTAGTTCACAATGTGGCATATTTGAACTTAGAATTAGGAATAATGATCATGGCTTGAACTCACTTGAGCATTCTATGAAACACTAGGTGTTCCTCTAGATTAAATGGCCTCTTTTTAGTGAAAGATTACACCAACCCATTTTCCTTCACTAGATTATGATTACATGCATGCAAGATTCCTACCCCCATCTTCATGAACTAACCTATCCATGTTTCATTTTAACAAAAATCTTGAAATTAGGGTTGATGGGGTAGAAGCTTACCTCTTGTAGTGAAGAAAATGGTGTCCTACTCGATCCATTCCAGCCCTGAGTAGAGATGGTGGATTAAATTGATGAAGTTGGGACTCTCTCTCACTAGAACCCACTCTCTCCTCTCTCTATTTTATCAGAAAATAGTTAAAATTATAAGGGATGGGTGTTATATTAGGCTGGGGGTCAGGTTTTAAAAATTAGGAAATAGGAGCCCTAATGTAGGTTTGCGGTCCGGAATGCGATCGCATTCCGGTTATGCGGTCCGCAAACCTGCCACATTATTGTCCTTCAGCTGGGCCAAAAAGAAAAGAAATCTGCCCGGGTATGCGGCAACTATGCGGTCCGCATACCTGTTATGTGATCTCATAGTGCGCCGCATAACTCCCTCTGCAAAAACTTAGGTGCAACTACGCGACAACTATGTGGCCCGCATACAAGATATGCGATCACATTTTGGGCCGCATAGCTGTCCTCAAAATGGACAGCAATCTGTCCAACTATGCGACCACTGTGCGGTCCGCATACTTGATATGCGATCGCATAGTGGACCGCAGATTCGCACAAACTTGAAAAATTCTATCCTCCAAGTCCTAGGTACTTTTCTCTCCAAAATGGTCCGATTTAAGAATTTCTATAGTTATATCAACATGGGGATCTATCTAGGCATCATTTTTAGTCAAATATTCTATGGTTCTTTACATCCTCCCCCACTTAAGATCATTCGTCCTCGAATGAGGATCGAGGGAATCACTTGGGTTTGAAAATACAATATGCGAACCCCCAATTTTTATTAACTCCGATTTTTCTAAAACTTTTTCCAGAGTTTCCTTTGTAATTAGGCCTATCCACCTGTCAGAGAGCCCCCGAATCACACTTCAACGAGTTCCTCATAATTCAGTTACCTCAACAAATTCCACATAATTCAGTTACTTCAACAATTTCCACAAAATTCAGTTACTTCAACAAATTCCACATAATTCAGTTAACACAATAACACAAAAATGTAGTACCAATTAAGGATTCACAAGAGAACGGGGGATTAGGGGAGTCGGGTGGCTCTACACAATATGACATGTAACACAATTATTTAGAGATAAACAACTTCATAAACGACTACCTAACTTATTCAAACAAATGGGGGTACTTCTTTTTCATTTCATTCTCTGCTTCCCATGTGGCTTTCTTGACTTTTTTATTCTGCCATAATACTTTAACCGATGCAATTTCCTTGTTTTTCAACTTACGAACCTGTCTATCCAGAATAGCAACCGGAACGTCTTCATACGACAACTCTCCATTAATGTCGTTTCTTCACCCAAAACTCATTCGTTTGCTCCTAGATTAATTCTAAAACCTCAAATTGCTATAATCAATACCATTCTTTATCACCCATAAGATAACAACAACCTTAACCAATAATCAACAATCAACAACCCAAACCTATAACAATCCATTCTTATCTATCAAACCCATCAACTCATATCTCATGAACTAGAGTCTATAATCGTTAATCCAATGCTAGAATCAATTAGAGGGTGAAGACATTACCTTTTTGGAAGAAATCTTGCAAAACCCTCCTTTGAGTTCTTGTAGAAATCTCTTGAAGATCTAAGTATTTTATGTGTAGATTCAGCAATACTAGTGTAAAAATGATGGAATTCACGAAAAGATAATGGGGATTTCTTACCTTGAAGATGGGAGGAGGTGGAGGTCTTGAGAGAGTGGAGCAAAACCCTAAAATTCGTCAAAAAGGAAATAGGGGAAGTGGACCCCCAAATTTGCTTTAAAATACCCTAGATGGGTCGCCCCCGGTATGGCTAAGTGAGCCTCACTTCGCTGTCCAGCACCTTCAAGGTAAGGCTGGATCCGCGCCCGGTCTGGGGAAGCGAGTCTCGCTTCGTTGTCCGCCAAAATAACTGGGTGGTCTGATTTTGGTAATTTGATCATAACTTCTTGTAGGAATGTACAAATGACAAATGGTTTGAATCTTTAGAAACTAGACTCAAAGACCTCTCATTCGATAGGTTGTTCATCACCTAACACCTTAAATATATTTAGATATGCTCGTCCAAAGTGTCATCTTGTTCGTAATCATTTGAAATTTTAGTCTATCATGTAATTTTCCAACTTGGCTTAGACTTAGGTCTATCCTTGCACCACAAATAACTTATTATATGCCTTATACACTTATTATCATAACCAGTTGATTACCATCACGATAATACTCATTTAATGCATCCACAACCGATTCAAATTTACGGGGTGTTACAGGAGCACTAGTTGCCTGAATTATTTGTGATAGCTACGCGTTATAGGTGCGCGTATGCATGGGGTTTGAACCCATGTGCTGACACTGGGGGTATTTATCCATGCTCTATTTGTATTTAGGTTATATAATCCTAGAATTGACTGGTAAGCTTTAAGTTATAATGTTCCTCATATTTGTAACATTGTTGTGAACTATTTGAGCCATGTTTGAGGATACATAGAGGTTTAATTCCTGAATGAACTTGATAAATTCTATTTTGTGATGAAATTGTCGATTTGAGCTATGATAGCACACTTTGTACATGCCTATAATTTAGCATGTTATTATACAAGACCAGAAGCATGAAATCTTATAATTTTTCATCATATACATGTGTTATTGTATACATGCTTTTGTGGGATATGATTTGGATTGGATCCCCGTGACCACCCTGGACCGATTGTGTTGTTATGCCTGTGACCACGCTAGGCGGATTGTGTTGTTATGCCTATGACCACACCGGGCGGATTGTGAATTTCGACACATGAGTTGTCCGTGCAATACGTGAGTCGTCCTTGTAGATCCAAATACTGATATTATGTCACGTGACTTGTTCGTGCAATACGTAAGTTATCCATGCGGTTGATATTGGTCATGTGACCAAGTCGGGCAGGTAGCACGTTGAATTGGTCGTGCTTGTGTGTGGATACGAATCCATCCTCCTATGGTTACCCTCTCATGCTACTCTCTTGATGGTGTACATGCGGATTGTAAGAAACTGACGGGTTTCTGGTTGATGAGAGCTCTAGGAGAGTTGGTTACTATATTTCGATCGGGTTGCACGCAACAATGACTGATATTTGGTTACTGCATTTCATCTTTGCTTGGATAACTTCCTTATATGCTGGATTGTTGACTGAGCAAAATATTTTATACTTGTTGAAATTATGAATTGTACATACGTTAGTGAGTATCATTTATAGCTCTTGCTTCTTGTACCTCGCTAAGGTTAGTTAGGATACTTATTGAGTACATTAGGTCGATTGTACTCATATTATACTTCTGCACCTTACATGTAGATCCTTCTATTGATGTTGTTGTGTATGGTGAGGGCTGGCATTGAAGATGTACCTCCATCCAGTTATGGCTATCACGCCCCAAACTAGGGGAAGGCACAACTGGCACTCGATATTGTATTCGATCTAGTTAGCCATTAAACATACTAGCTAACTAAATCGGGGGCCCAACAGATCAAGCATCACAACATCTGAAATACTAAGCCTGGACCGTTAAGGTCATGACCTGAATAACAATAAGCCATATAAAAAAAGGTAGATAGGACAAAATAATAAAGTACTAGCTGGCCGACGAGGCTGCGACTGAAGACATACATGCCTACACACATATATATACACATGCCAAGCCTATGGGCTGGAGACTGAAAACTGCAAAAAGAAACCCAGAATATGTGTCCACAATAGCCACTAAGAGTGTCATAAGCGTTGTCGGGACAAGGCCCCGACTACACCCAAATTGTACAACAAAAGTAACCATCCTATGAAATCTCCAGGAAGAGGTGGAGCTTAACAACTCACAGTTGAACCCCAAAATCCTAGCGGAGGGGTCGATCAGAGTCCCTACCTGGACCTGCACGCACGAAACAAAAATGCAGTGTCCCCAGGCAACAGGACATCAGTACGAATAAAAATGTACTGGTATGTAAGGCAGAAAGTAGAATCATACATNTAACCGGTATCATATTGCCAACTTGTGGCCATCTGTACAATATATATATTCTTTTGGGAAAATAGGCCTCATACCTACGATTATAGCTCGAAGTCCATGCATAATATGCCATGTATGATATGAAATTTGAATGCACATAATAGGCCATAACAAGAACTTAGCCAATCTTGGCTCATTGACACTCTTATTCTCATAATCTCATAATCACCTTCGTATCGCATACAAATGTCTCGTGGAACCTCATATGTTTTTTGAATAAGCTTGAAAACTTAACTCGACTTTTAGAAAGATAACTTAACTCTGAAGATGTTCATAAAAAGCTTAAGGTGCTTCACTTAGTCCTTATACCTGATTTCTTGATAATTAGTAAAAGAAAGTATTTCAAAAATCAAATGTTATAGTAGTTTAAACATAAAAATTATATTTGAGATTTTTAAAAATCGACGTATCACTTTAGATATTTTAAAATACACTTTAACAAGGAAGAAGGATTGATCGCAAATACTAAATGCCTTTATTTTTAGGTCACACAACCAAAATACGAATAAGAATTCATATATGTGGACATATAGTTAAGAAAGCCGACAAAATGACATATATAGATGTCGAATACCCTCTTTAACCGAACGAGTGGAATATCAACCTAATAGCATCATGAAAATGATTCAGCTACGATCCCAATGCCTTTCTCAGAAGGTCTTTCTAGCAATGGAATAGTAAAATACCACATTTGGCGTCTTAGGAATTTCCCAGAATTTGTGCTAAAAGGAAGGACGGATCTAAGCCTTAACATAAGAATAAGATAAGAAACCTCAACATCAATTGTTCCATAACAAGGGAAACAATGTAAGTACTGCTAGCTTCTAAGAGTAGAGTATCTTTGGAAGCTCGTTCATTGCACTATGTACAATTGGAGTCGGGCAAAAGAAGGAAGTGGATAGCCTAACATACCTTGTATATAATGTCCCAACCTCAAGCTACGCAAATGTCACAACTCCTTAATCTACAATAAGAGAAACGACACTATCGTTATCGTTTAAGCGTCATAACTANTATAACACGCAACCCAACAGCAACACAAAACAGTCCGCTACAAGTCAAATAACTCGAATTCACGGCTTCCGATCACCGTCCCGTGAGTTCTAACTATTAGAAAATACATTTATCAGCCTTCCTTGATATTTAAACACTTAAATACAGATATTAGACGTTTCTTAACTATGAAGTAACTTCTATAACTCTAATTACAAATAAAAAGAAGAGGCGGTATAATGACACTTACGTCGTAGGGATCATTTTGATGTTATTGCTTCTCGATTTCATGCCCAGGATGATATTCTTCTTTGAAACCCTAGAAGATAGCTTGAGGTTATGTCTATGGGTGTTCTCTGATCGTTTTATTCTGAATAATGAAGAGAAAGCCGACCTAAGTTTTATATATATCAAGTTTGGGAAAGTCAAAGAGGTGCTAGCTTGGCACCCTAGGATTGGTCCATCTTCCGACGCTTATATCTTTTTATTCTGATGTCGTATGAACGAATGGTTAAGAGCGTTGGAAACGACATTCCAAGACCTTCAATTTGTTATATAATATGTCCCAATAACACCTCATATAATACGTGAAATATATTTCTCAAAAAGCTTTAGTGATCCACCTACTTGTCACTTATGATGTCTGCGCAGTCGCGCGAAATTGAAAATATCTCTCTACTCCTATGTCGTATCGATGAACGGTTTAATGTGTTGGAAAATGCACTCATATATATTAGGTTTGGTAGGTAGATCATCTCCTAATTCCAAGTATATCGGGATAAAATCTCAGTTACATTTGACCTAATGTTAAGCACATTATGAGTGTAACTTGTGAAAACCTTTGCCAACTTTTGTTCCACCACTTGCTTGACTTCAAAACGTAGAACACAACTATCATACGATAAAAATTAACTCATAACATAACCTCCTTATCATGTAATGAACCATATTCTCACCCTAAAGTACATGTTATAACATTCCAAACTTGTCGACTTTCGACGAAACTTATTTTCTTCAATTGGTTTAGCTTCTAAGCTTTCCAACCCTCTTGGTACTCATTATTCATGATCTTAAATATTTGTAACCTCCAACGTAACATGATTAACTTACTTTATATTCCATCAAATATAATCTTATTTCTGAGCTTACATCAATTGACTTACGATGTACTCTCACGTACGAAAACATGGGGTGTAACAATGGCTATCACTTGTCCTTGGTATCTTTAAATTCAAATTTTGTTCATATACATTTCAAACATATGTTGTATTTATTCATTTCAGTTTTTGTAAATATAATTCTTAGTGGCTCATGACTTGTACTACCAGACCTTGATAGTTGTATAAAAATTCAGCTATTTCATTTTTAACTCTTATCATTATCGCTATATTGTGTTTTATTGTTATTTAGCTTACCTAGCGGGTTGGTTTAGGTGCCATCACGAAGGGTTAGATTTTGGGTCGTCACACCATAATATAAAGTAAAAAGAGAGAATTAAAATATTAAAAAGTTAAAAAAAAAAGGCAAAGTTGATAATTTAGAGGATAAATCTAGTTGAGTGACCTTCTGATTATTATAGACATAGTTAAGTGGCTTTGCTGTTGCAAATGAAAGAAAGATGACTTTAGTATGTAATTTCGGATAATTGAGTGACTAATTGAGTAATGGGCTCATATATATATATATATATATATATATATGAGCCCATTACTCAATTAGTCACTCAATTATCCGAAATTACATACTAAAGTCATCTTTCTTTCATTTGCAACAGCAAAGCCACTTAACTATGTCTATAATAATCAGAAGGTCACTCAACTAGATTTATCCTCTAAATTATCAACTTTGCCTTTTTTTTTTAACTTTTTAATATTTTAATTCTCTCTTTTTACTTTATATTATGGTGTGACGACCCAAAATCTAACCCTTCGTGATGGCACCTAAACCAACCCGCTAGGTAAGCTAAATAACAATAAAACACAATATAGCGATAATGATAAGAGTTAAAAATGAAATAGCTGAATTTTTATACAACTATCAAGGTCTGGTAGTACAAGTCATGAGCCNTATACAGGGTATTGAGTCATCGAGATACTGATAATTGAAAAAACAAACAATTAAGTACTCTATTAAGTACTCTACATGATTATTGGAAAGTTTGTCGTTTTGTTAATGTAACTAGATAAATGTAAGATGCTTTTTCCGATATAAATTTTGAAAAATAGAAGGAAAACAAACAAGATGAAGATCAAGATGTATTTAAATATTTGTGTTTATCCTTAAAATTTTATAACAATTGAATTTATACGTAGTTTTAAGTATACATGATATAACTTCATACAAATTAAGAAGATAAATTAATGTTGAAATTGACGATAATAAAGTAAATGCAAACAACAAAATTGAACAGCCTTAGCCTCTTAGTTTGATCACTCTCGAGCTAAGAAATGCCTCAACTAGTGTTAAAACTGTACAACAAGATAATAAGAACTAGAAATGATCAGTATATTGCTCTCTTTTTGCGTGTTACAATGTGTTCTACAAATTATCAGAACCCTCATTTATATAATGGGGGTGTTCTACTTTAAGTACAATTCTATACAAGGTAAATAATCTCATGATTAGTTAATTAATCGGCCTCTTCTTGATACGTGCTGGGATTTTCACTGTGATCCTTGACCGATTGCGGATATTTCGGCTTTTCGTTATTTGGCTCGGTAAGTTTTTCTCAATCTTGCTCGGTCAAGATCTTGCTCGATCTCGATCTTGATCGGTCTCTGGGTTACGAGCTCGACGATCTAATTTTTCACCATGGTTCGATATAACCCTGTAACGACCTAGCCGGTCGTTCTGAGAGTTATAGCCCCATTTTTGTCGTATCTGCTTCTTTATGTGTAATTCAGATGTATTGTGTTGTATCGGGTTGGTTGGTTTGAGTCTGGAGTGGTTTCGGAGTGGAATGAGACACTTAGTCTCTTATTTAGAAGTTTAAGTTGGAAAAAGTCAACCGGATGCTGTCTTATGAGTAAACGATCTCGAATTGGGATTTTTATGGTTTGGTTAGCTCCGTAAGGTGATTTTAGACTTATGAGCGTGTTCAGAATGTAATTTGGAGGTCCGTGGTAGAATTAGGCTTGAATTGGCAAAATTGGAAATTTGGTGATTCCCGACGGCATAGGAAAATTTGATATCGGAGTCAGAATGGAATTCTGGGAGTTGAAGTAGGTTCATGGTGTCATTTTTGACGTGTGTGCAAAATTTGAGGTTATTCGGACGAGGTTTGGTAGGTTTTGGCGTTGTTTGCGGAAATTGGAAGTTTAGAAGTTCTTAGGCTTGAATCCGAGGTTGATTTGGTGTTTCGATATAATTTTGTGTGTTCTGAAGGCTCGACTTAGTTCATATATTGTTATGTGACTCGTTGGTATTGTTGATTGAGGTCCTGAGGGCCTCGGGCATGTTTCGGGTGGTTAACGGGTGGATTTTTGGTTTTAAGGAACTGTTGTTTTTGCTGGTGTTGGTCTTCTGGTGTTTTTATGCACCTGCGGAAGGGGAATCGCAGGTGCGAGGTCGCAGGAACGAGGCTGGGTGCGCAGATGCGGAAGTTTGGAAGGATGGGCATCTAGCGCATGTGCGAAAGTTGGTCGCACCTGCTAACCCGCATGTGCGAGGAATGAAGCATAGGTGCGTAGTCTGGGCAGATAAGTGATTTCCACAGATGCGATTTAAGGACCGCAAGTGCGGAAAACCTTGGCAAAAGGTATATATTTCACACTTCACAAATTTTTCGGTATTCTTCATCATTGCTATTCAAATTTTGAAGCTTTTGGATAGTTTACAAGAGGGAATCGATGGAGTTTTCATTGAGGTAAGTTCCTTGAACCTAATACTCGTGATTATGGTAATTTTTAGTTTTTTAAGCATGTAATTAGTGGGAATTACGGATGAAAGTGAGGGGATTAGGGCTTGGGAATTGGAGAGTTTGATTTGGGGATTTGAGGGGTCAAATGAGGTCGGGTTTTGATAATTTTGGTATGGTTGGACTCGTGAGTGAATGGGATTTCTAGTTTTGTAATTTTTCTTGGATTTCGAGACGTGGGCCCGGGGGCCGGGTTTGAGTCTATTTCGGATTTTGGTCTAATTATATAGATTTTCATGTGGAATTCATTCCGTTAGTGTATATTGATGGTAATATACTGATTTTGATTAGATTCGGAGCATTTGGAGGCCGAGTCGAGAGGCAAGAGCATCGCGGGTTAGAGATTTGACCGGTTTGAGGTAAGTAACAATTGTAAATCTAGACCTGAGGGTATGAAACCCCAGATTTCGTATCATTTTATTATTTTGACGTGACACACATACTAGGTGACGGGTGTGTGGGTGTGCACCATTGGGGATTGTGACTTGGTCAGTCCCGTAACAACTGTAGAGTTGTATATTTTGTTTGAAGTTGTATAATAGCTATGTGTTTTAGAAAGAATTATTATAACTTGGGCTGAATGCCATGTTTGGGCTTTGTGCCAGTACTGTTTGGACCCTCAGGGAGCATTTTCTTATTATCATCTCACTGTTTTCAATTTGAAATCTATACTTAGTCATGATTATACTTGTTTACTGCATAATTCAGTTTTATTACTCTGTTTTGATGCATATAAATGTTGTTTGGCCTGAGTTCTCTATTATTACTGAAAGGCCCGAGTGGCTTGAGAGGTTTATGATTGAGTGAGGCAGAGGGCCTGATTTGTGAGGATATTATATGGGATCGGGTTGCATGTCGCAACTTATTTATTATAGGCCGAGGGCCTCAGTGATTTATGCCATGATTTGGCTCGATATAGCGCTTGGACAGAAGGAGCCCCTCCAGAGTATGTACACACCCCCAGTGAGTGCAGGTACCTAATGAGTGAGAGTGTCGAGTGCTGAGTGATTGGGATGCATGAGTGATTGTGAAGTATGCCCAAGGGGTTGTTACGAGTGATTGTGAGGTATGACCGAGGGGCTGTTTATGAGTGACTGTGAGGCTTGCCCAAGGGGCTGTATATGAGTGATGTTTTGCCCAAGAGGCTGTTTATGATTTCATTATTTCACTGTCTTTTACATTGAGCATCTATTGAAACTATTGTCAAATATCTTTAAATGATTTTTCACCGCAACTGGATTTTTTTTACGAAATGATTTGAAAGCATGTTGTTCCATTGAGATTTCATATTGTGATCTTTATGTGTTTTTTACTCATTATTACTGCTCAGCCTTTATTTATGGTTGTTACTTACTGAGTTGGCGTACTCACGTTATTCCCTGCACCTTGTGTGCAGATCCAGGTTTTACTGGACGTACCAGCTAGTGTTGATTCCATCCATCGTAGATCCATTTGGAGTTAGCAAGGTAGTTGCATAGCGATCGCAGCCTTGATTTTCTCCCTCCTATCTTCCTATCACTGTTTTAGTCGATTTCTGGAATGTATTAGTCTTGGTATTGTTATACCGATATTGTAGACGCTCATGACTAGTGACATCCGATGTCGGGCCTTTATTTCCTTATTTTTCCTTATTTTAAAATTTTTTATGAAAGATTTATCGTTGAATATCTTGAAAGTATATATTATGAAGAAAAAATTAAATAATGTGTCATGTTTGGGTTGTGAGTCGGCTAGCCTAGTATAACGATAAGCACCATCATGACTTGGTAGTTTTGGATCGTGACAGGTTGGTATCAGAGCCTAGGTTACGTAGGTCTCACAAGTCATGAGCAGGTTTAGTAGAGTCTTGTGGATCGCGGAGACGTCCGTACTTATCTTCGAAAGGCTACAGAAGCCTTAGGAAAAATCTCATATTCTTGAATTCTTGTCATGCGAATTCGTTGATTTTGTTAACTAAACTTCTATTGTTTCATTCTCACACAGATGGTGAGGACCTGCACTACCGGATAGGGTGACCAGCCTCTAGTACCACCAGTTAGGCCCGGTCGCGGTCGAGGTCATATTAGGGGTAAGGGTGTAGCCCGCGCAGCAGCCAGGGCAGTACCTATAGACCCTCCCGTTGCTCCAGATCAGGTCCTAGTCGTAGATGCTCCAGCGGGACCAGCTCACGCACCCCTTGTGCCTATTGTGATTCCTGGCCTTCAGGAGGCCCTAGCACAAATTTTATTAGTGTGTACTGTCCTAGATCAGGAGGTCTCAGTTACTACGGCCGCAACTACTTCTTAAGCCGGGGGAGGCAGGTTGTTCAGGGACTTCAAACATTGGGAGCACCTCCAGCCCAGCCTCTACCAGTTGCTCAGGACTATGTAGTTCCTGTTATGCCATAGGACGAGCAACGCAGATTGGAGAGGTTTGGGAGACTCCAGCCTCCGTCGTTTAGTGGTGCTAAGGGTGAGGATGCACAGGGTTTCTTGGTCAAGTGTCAAATCATACTTCGAACAACTGGTATTTTGGAGACCAGTGGGGTCTCATTCACTACTTTCTAGTTCTCCGGGGCTATATTTAGTTGATGGGAGGCTTACGAGAGACATAGGCCGGTTGGCGCAACGCCCCTTACTTGGCAACAGTTCTCCGTTCTCTTTCTGGAGAAGTTTTTACCTGAGTCCCGCAGAGAGGAGCTGTGCAGGCAGTTTGAGTAGCTTCGCCAGGGTGACATGTATGTTACACAGTGTAAGATGCGGTTCTCCAAGTTGTCTCGTCATGCGGTTTGGTTGGTTCCCACAGACCGAGAGAAGATCAGGAGGTTTATAGATGGCCTTGGTTTTCAACTTATATCGCTTATGACCAGAGAGATAGAGTGTCTGGTGCTACTTTTGATGAAAGTTGTCGATATTGCTCGACAAATTGAGATGGTTCGTAGTCAGGAGAGGATTGAGAGGGAGTCTAAGAGGCCACGGGGTCAGGGTGGATTCAGTGGTGCTCTACATGGAGGTCAGTTTCAGCACGGTAGAGATCGCCCATTCAGGCCTGCTTAGTCAGCTCGCCCTGTTCACCGTGGTGCATTATTGGGGCATAGTTCTCATAGTTCTCATCAGGGCCACTCATCATTTAATTCCCTCCAGCCTATAGTTCGTCCCGTGCTCCATCAGTCCATGGCTCCTCCCTGCCAGGTTCTTCTACCAGTTATCTCGTTTTTAGGGGTTCCCTTCAGTCCCCGTCCCCTGCACCAGGGAGTTGTTTTGAGTGTGGAGGGTTTGGCCATATGTGGAGGAAGTTCCTCGTCGTCATGGGGATTCATCTCAGTAGATGGGTCAACTATCGACTTCAGCTCTAGTTACTTCACCACCCCCCTAGCTAGCTAAGGGTGGGGGTCAGTCAGCTAGAGGTCGCCCTAGAGGGGGAGGTCGATCAGGTGGTGGTCATGCCCATTTCTATGCACTCCCAGTCAGACTAGATGTTATGGCTTCAGATGCCATGATCACAGGTATTGTTTCAAGTTGTCACAGAGATGCCTCCGTATTATTTGACTCATGTTCCACATATTCATATGTTTCATCATATTTTTATCATTTTCTGTATATGCCTCGTGAGTCTTTAGTTTCATCTCTTCATGTATCTACTCCTGTGGGTGATACTATGGTTGTGGACCACGTGTATCGGTCATGTGTGATGTCTATTGGGGTCTTGAGACCCGAGTGTATTTGTTGGTACTCAGTATGGTTACTTCGATGTGATATTAGGCATGGATTGGTTATCTCCATGTCATGTTGTTCTAAATTGTCACGCTAAGACCGTGACCTTAGCGATGCCTGGATTTCGTAGCGTCGAGTGGAGCGGTTCCATAGATTATGTGCCTAGTAGGGTGATTTCATACTTGAAGGCTAACCGAATCGTTGAGAAGGGTTTTCTATCTTATTTGGACTTTGTGAGAGATATTAGTGTAGAGGCTCCCATTATTGATTGTGTTCCAGTAGTCCGTGATTTTCCGAATGTGTTTCCTGGAGACCTATCGGGCATGCTGCATGACAATGAGATTGACTTTGGTATTGATTTGGTGCCATGCACTCAGCCTATTTCTATTCCACCGAATCATATGGCACCGGCGGAGTTGAAGGAATTGAAAGAACAACTTCAAGAACTCCTAGATAAGGGGTTTATTCGGCCTAGTATGTCACCTTGGGGTGCGCCAGTTCTATTTTTGAAGAAGAAGGATGGTTCCATGAGAATGTGTATTGATTACTGATAGTTGAACAAGGTCACAGTCAAGAACAAGTATCCTTTTCCTCGTATTGATGATTTATTTGACCAGCTTCAGGGAGCGAGGGTGTTCTCTAAGATTTATGTGAGGTCCAGTTACCATCAGCTGAAGGTTCAGGATTCGGATATTCCTAAGACAGCTTTCAGGATCCGTTATGGCCATTATGAGTTCTTGGTGATGTCTTTTGGGCGGTCCAATGCCCAACAGCGTTCATGCATTTGGTGAACAGTGTATTCCAACCATAGTTGGACTCTTTGTTATTGTGTTCATTGATGACATCCTGGTGTAATCTCGTAGCCAGGAGGAGCACGCACATCATTTGAGGATTGTATTACAGAGATTGGGGGAGGATAAGCTTTATGCAAAGTTCTCTAAGTGTGAGTTTTGGCTCAGTTCAGTAGCATTATTTGGGCACGTGGTGTCCAGTGAGGGTATTCAGATGGATCCAAAGAAAATAGAGGTGATGCAGAGTTGTCCTTGATTGTCCTCAGCTACGGGGATTAGGAGCTTCCTTGGTTTGGCGGGTTATTACCATCGCTTTGTGGAGGGATTTTCATCTATTGCTTCGCCCTTAACCAAATTGACCCAAAAGGGTGCTCCATTCAGGTGGTCGAACGAGTGTGACGAGAGATTTCATAAGCTCAAGATCGCTTTGACCACAACTCCTGTGTTAGTTTTGCCATCAGCTTCAGGTTCTTATACCGTGTATTGTGATGCCTCAAGGATAGGCATTGGTTTTGTTTTGATGCAGGAGTGTAGGGTTAATGCCTACGCCTCACGCCAGTTGAAGACGCATGAGAAGAATTATCCAGTGCGTGACCTTGAGTTAGCAGCCATCACTCACGCCTTAAATATTTGGCATCATTGTCTGTATGGTGTTCATTGTGAGATTTATACTGATCACTGGAGTATGCGGTATCTGTTTAAGTAGAAGGATCTTAATTTGTGCCAGCGGAGATGGTTGGAGCTTCTTAAGGACTATGATATCACTATTCTATACTATATGGGGAAGGCCAGTGTAGTGGCTGATGCTTTGAGTCATCAGGCAGAGAAATTGGGGAGTTGAGCATATCTTCCAGCAGTAGAGAGACTGTTGGCATTTGATGTTCAGGACTTAGCAGGCCAGCTTGTAAGATCGGATATTTCCAAGCCTAGTCGAGTATTGACTTGCGTGGTCTCCAGGTCTTCTCTTTAGGACCGTATCAGGGAGCGTCAGTACGATGACCCTCACTTGCTCGTTCTTCAGGCTAGGGTCCGACGAGGAGATGCTAGGGATGTGTCTATTGGTGATGACGGTGTGATAGGGATGCAGGGCCGGATATGTGTGCCTAATGTAGATGGTCTTCGGGAGTTGATTCTTGATGAGGCCCACAACTCGCAGTATTCCATCCATCCGGGTGTCGTGAAGATGTACCAGGATTTGAGACTGCACTATTGGTGGAGGCGAATGAAGAAGGGTGTAGTTGGGTTTGTAGCTCGGTGTCTCAACTGTCAGCAAATTCCTCAGAGATTAGATATTCTGGAGTGGAAGTGGGAGCGGATCACCATGGACTTTGTAGTTGGGCTCCCACAGACTTCAAGTAAGTTCATGCTATTTGGGTTATTGTGGATCGGCTGACCAAGTTTGCGCAATTCATTCTTGTTGGTACTACTTACACTTCGGAGCGGTTGGCTGAGCTTTATATTCGAGAGATTGTTCGTCTGCATGGTGTCCTAGTTTCCATCATTTCTGATAAAGGTACTCAGCTCATATCGCAGTTTTGGAGGACCGTGGAGCAGAGTTGGCTACTCAGGTTGAGTTGAGCACAACTTTTCACCCTCAGACGGACGGGCAGTCTAAGCGCACTATTCAGATATTGGAGGATATGTTGTGTGCTTATGTTATTGACGTTGGTGGCTCATGGGACCAGTTTCTACCACTCGCGGAGTTTGCATATAATAACAATTACTAATCGAGTATTCAGATAGCTTCGTACGAGGCTTTGTATGGGAGGAGGTGTAGATCTCTGGTTGGATGGTTTGAGCCGGGTGAGGCTAGGCTCTTGGGTACAGACATGGTGCAAGATGCTTTAGATAAGGTGAAATTGATTTAGGAGCAGCTTTGCACGGCACAGTCTAGGCATAAAAGCTATGCGGAAGGAAGGTTTATGATGTATCTTTCATGGTTGGGGAGAAGGCTTAGCTGAAGGTATCACCTATGAAGGGTGTTATGAGGTTTGGGAAGAGGGGAAAGTTGAGCCCCCGGTTCATTGGGGAGGTGGCTAATAAGCTTGCTTTACCAACCAGATTGTCGAGTGTGCATCCGGTATTTCATGTTTCCATGCTTCGGAAGTATGTTGGCAATCTGTCCCATGTATTGAACTTCAACACGGTTCAGTTGGAGGGTGATATGACTTATGATGTGGACCTGATGGCTATCTTGGATTGGCAGATTCAAAAGTTGAGGTCAAAGGACACAACTTCAATGAAGGTGCAGTGGAGAGTACAACCTGTGGAGGAGGCCACCTGGGAGACCGAGTGGCAGATGCGGAGCAGATATCCAACCCTATTTGAGACTGCAGGTATGTTTCTAGACTCGTTCGAGGATGAATGTTTGTTTAAGAGAGGGAGGATATAACGACCCGACAGGTCGTTCTGAAAGTTATAGCCCTGTGTTCGCCGAATCTGCTTCTTTATGTGTTATTCACCTGTATTGTGTTGTATTGGGTTGGTTGGTTTGAGTCCGGAGTGGTTTCGGAGTGGAATGAGACACTTAGTCTCTTATTTAGAAGTTTAAGTTGGAAAAAGTCAACCCGGATGTTGACTTCTGAGTAAACGATCTAGAATTGGGATTTTTGTGGTTCGGATAGCTCCGTTAGGTGATTTTAGACTTAGGAGCGTGTTTGGAATGTAATTTGGAGGTCTGCGGTAGAATTAGGCTTGAATTGCCGAAATTGAAAATTTGGCGATTTCCGGTCGGCATTGAAAAATTCGATATCGGAGTCGGAATGAAATTCTGGGAGTTGGAGTAGGTTTATAGTGTCATTTGTGACGTGTGTGCAAAATTTGAGGTTATTCGGACGAGGTTTGGTAAGTTTCGGCGTCGTTTGTGAAAATTTGAAGTTTAGAAGTTCTTAGGCGTGAATCCGAGGTTGATTTGGTGTTTTGATGTCGTTTTATGTTTTCCGAAGGCTCGACTTGGTTCGTTTATTGTTATTTTACTCGTTGATATTGTTGGTTAAGGTCTCGAGTGTCTCGGGTGTGTTTCGGGTGGTTAACGAGTGGATTTTAGGTGTTAAGGAATTGTTGTTTTTGCTGGTGTTGGGCTTCTGGTGTTTTTCCGCACCTGCAGAAGGGGAGCCGCAGGTGCGAGGTCGCAGGCGCGGGGCTGGGTGCGCAGATGCGGAAGTTTGGAAGGCTGGGCAATTAGCGCAGGTGAGAGGAAGGAAGTGCAGGTGCGGAGTATGGGAGGATAAGTGATTTCTGCAGGTGCGGTTGTTTGGACAGCAGGTGCGATTTAAGGACCGCATGTGCGGAAAACCTGGGCAGAAGGTATATATTACACACTACGCGAATTTTTGGGTATTCTTCACCATTGCTATTTGGATTTTGAAGCTTTTGGAGAGTTTTGAAGAGGGAATCAAGGGGGTTTTCATTTAGGTAAGTTACTTGAGCCTAATACTCGTGATTATGGTAATTTTCAATTTTTAAGCATGTAATTAGTGGGAATTAGGGATGAAAGTGAGGGGATTAGGGCTTGGGAATTGGAGAGTTTGATTTCGGGATTTGAGGGGTCAAATGAGGTCATTTTTTGATAAATTTGGTATGGCTGGACTCGTGAGTGAATGGGCTTTCTAGTTTTGTAATTTTTGTCAATTTTGGAGACGTGGGCCCGGGGGACGGGTTTGAGTCGATTTTGGATTTTGGTCTAATTATATAGATTTTCATGTGGAAATCATTCTGTTAGTGTATATTGATGGTAATATACTGATTTTGATTAGATTCGGAGCATTTGGAGGCCGAATCGAGAGGCAAGAGCATCGCGGGTTAGAGATTTGATCGGTTTGAGGTAAGTAATGATTGTAAATCCGGACCTGAGGGTATGAAACCCCGAATTTCGTATCATTTTATTATTTTGAGGTGACACACATGCTAGGTGACGGGCGTGTGGGTGTGCACTGTTGGGGATTGTGACTTGGTCAGTCCCGTAGCAACTGTAGAGTTGCATATTTTGTTTGAAGCTGTATAATATATATGTTTTAGAAAGAATTCTTAAAACATGGGTTGAATGCTATGTTTGGGCCTTATGTCAGTACTGTTTGTACCCTCAGGGAGAATTTTCTTATTATCCTTTCACTGTTTTCGATTTGAACTCTATACTCAGTCATGATTATACTTGTTTACTGCATAATTCAGCTTTATTACTCTATTTTGATGCATATAAATGTTGTTTGGGCTGAGTTCTCTATTTTTACTGAAAGGCCCGAGTGGCTTAAGAGGTTTATGACTGAGTGAAGCAGAGGGCCTGATTAGTGAGGATATTATATGGGATCGAGTTGCACGTCGCAACATGTTTATTATAGGCCGAGGGCTTGAGTGATTTATGCCATGATTTGGCTCGATATAGCACTTGGGCAAAAGGAGACCCTCAATAGCCTGTACACACCCCCAGTGAGTGCAGGCACCTAATGAGTGAGAGTGACGAGTGATGAGTGACTGGGAGGCATGAGTGATGGTGAGGTATGCCCGAGGGGCTGTTATGAGTGATTGTGAGGTATGACCGAGGGGCTGTATTTGAGTGACTGTGAGGCTTGCCCCAGGGGCTGTATATGAGTGATGTTTTTCCCGATGGGCTATTTATGACTTCATTATTTCACTTTCTTTTACGTTGAGCCTCTATTGGAACTGTTTTCAAATATCTATAAATGATTTTTCACCGATACTGGAGTTTTTTACGAGATGATTTGACTCAAATACAGATTTGAAAGCATGTTGTTCCACTGAGATTTCATATTGTGATCTTTATGTGTTTTACTGATCGTCACTACTGCTCAGTTTTTATTTATGGTTGTTACTTACTGAGTTGGCGTACTCACGTTACTCCCTTCACCTTGTGTGCACATCCAAGTGTTACTGGACGTACCCGCGAGTGTTGATTCCATCCATCGCAGATCCATTTTGAGTTAGCAAGGTAGCTGCACGGCGATCGCAGTCTTGCTTTTATCCCTCCTATCTTCCTATAGCTGTTTTAGTGGATTTATGGGTTGTATTAGTCTTGGTATTGTTAGACAGATATTGTAGACGCTCATGACTAGCGACACCTGATATCGGGCCTTTATTTTCATATTTTTCCTTGTTTTAAAATTTCTTATGAAAGATTTATCGCTCTATAGCTTGAAAGTAAATATTGTGTCATGTTTGGGTAGTGAGTCGACTGGCCTAGTATTATGATAGGCGACATCACGACTTGATAGTTTTGGGTCGTGACAAACTCTCGAACTTTGACCTGCCATACTTTAACCTCGATTGGTCGAACAATGGACGAACACGGTTTCTACCGTATACAGATAGCCCCCTCATTTTTTGGGGAGTAGGCGATGAGAAACGATATGAGACCTCGGCTTCTATTTCGATAAGTCATGACAAGCGACAAAAAGCAATTGAAACGTCTCGTCGATGCAGTCTTCAAGGCATTAAATGCATATTAGTCAATAGTAGGGTGGGCATTCGGTACTTTGATTCGATATTTAAGAATTTCGATTCGGTATTCGGGTTTATCAATTGTGTATACCAAATACTGTAACAAAGTATTTCGATACGGTTCGGTATTTCTTATTTCTGTTCAGTACGGTTTCAGTTTAAACCATTTTTTGCTTCATGAACCACAACAAAGGTTTGCTTAGTTGCAGAAGAGTGGTCAACTTTTAATTAGATTTTCATAGGAAAAGGAAGGACTAATCTGTTGATTTATTAAAACATAAAACATATTGATGAATGGGGAAAGAAAAAATTACGTACCTTGGTCAGTATGAGCAATTGAAACCTTTAAGGTTATGAAAATAAATAATAGAACAAAACTAAGGATCTCGTGGCCAACCATGGCATCGATCATGCGGTCGATGTTAGGTAAAGGGAAAGAGTCTTTGGGGCATGCCTTATTTAAATCTTTATAATCCACACACATTCTTAGTTGGTTCCCTTTTTTAGGAACTACTACTACGTTTTCTAACCATTCCGGGTATTTGACCTCCCAGATGGACCCTATTTTAAGGAGTTTAGTTACCTCATCCTTGATGAAGGCATGCTTGATCTCGGACTGGGTCTCCTTTTATGCTTTAGCAGATTGAACTTTAGGTCTAAGCTCATCTTGTGAGTAGTGATATCCGGTGGGATCCCTGTCATATCGAGATGGGACCATGCAAAACAATCCATGTTAGCTATAAGAAATTGAATGAGCTTTTTCCTGAGCTCGGGAGTTAACCCCGTGCCCAGGTATACCTTTTGATCGAGCAAACGTTCGATCAATATGACCTTCTCCATCTCATCGACCGTTGATTTGGTAGCATCGGAATCATCGGGAGCTATAAAGGATCGAGGAACCCCGTAATCGTTGTCTTCCTCAGTCCCTTGCTTGCCCGGTTGGGTCGAGGCTAGCATCGGTGATTGCTATTTGGCTTCCTGTTTTGATTTTGAATCCGAGTCTTTTGCCTATTAGAGTGTTGATATCGGAATTACTTCATCGACTGCAAACATCTCTTTTGCGGCAGGTTGCTCCCCGTAAACCATCATTATCCCTTCTGTGTTTTGGAAATTTTAATACCTGGTGAAGGGTCGAGGGCAAAACCCTCATGTTGCGGATCCAAGGCCTCCTGAACAGGGCATTGTACCTCATATACCCTTCAATCATATAAAGCTTGGTCTCCTAGGTGGTACCGGCTATGTTTACTGGTATCGTTAATTCTCCCTTAGCAATTTTGCAAGCCATGTTGAATCGTTTAGCACTCGAGCCGCAGGCACGATTTGGTCCTGTAGGCCGAATTGTTCTACGACACTCGATCGAATGATGTTGGCCGAGCTACCTGGATCAATTAACACACGTTTAACTCGAGTTTTATTCATGAGTACAGAAATTACTAGTGCATCATTATGGGGCTACAAGATTCCTTTTGCATCCTCATCATTGAAAGATAATGTTCCTTCTAATATGTAATCTCGCACCCGTTTTCCCCTTGTGATTGATACTTTTGGGCGCTTTAACATTGGACCTTGAGGAACATCGACCCCTCCGATGATCATATGAATGACGTGTTGGGGTTCGTCTTGCTCGTTTTGTTTATTGGAATCCCTGTTTCTGAATTTATTCTTAGCTCGGTCGCTTAAAAATTCCCGAAGATTCTCGTTTTTGAATAATCGGGCTACTTCTTCTCTCAATCGTCGACAATCCTCCGTTTTGTGGCCATGTGTGTCATGGTATTTGCATATCTGGTATCTTTGATGCGTCTGATAGCCGATAAGATGGCATCTGCATCAATAGTAAAGTTGTACTCTGATAATCGTGGTGCTTCTTTAGGTCCGATAGGTGTGTCGAAGCCGCTTTTAGTCATGAGCCCTTGAGAGCCCTAGCCTCAATCATTTCTCCTTTCATTTCGTGCAGAATTTTGCCCAGATCCGTTGTTCTTTTGATTTCCATTATATGGCTGGTATCTTTCACTATTCAACCTCGGTTCTTGGTCAATATCTCTCTTGATTCTATCGACGGGTTTGATAGGATAAGCGGATCCGGAAGGAGCCCCAAGTTGATCTTCTTCGACCTTTGATGTTTGATTGTTACCGATTATGCACATCGGCCCAAGTAATAGCATGATACTCTAACATATTCTGCTTCAACTACTGCGCAGCTACCGAACTTCGAACATTGAGTCCTTTGGTGAAAGCTTGAACAACCCAATCATCGGCATCCGGTGGTAGGTCCATCCGTTCTATTTGGAATCGAGACATAAATTCCCTGAGTATTTCATTGTCATTCTGCCTTACCTTGAAAAGGTCTGATTTCCTGGTTTCAACCTTGATGGCCCCTGCATGTGCCTTTACGAAAGAATCTGCAATCATAGCAAATGATTCAATAGAATTAGGTGGTAAATTATGGTACCATATCATAGCTCCCTTTGACAGGGTCACTCCGAATTTCTTTAGCAGGAAAAATTCGACCTCATCATCCTCTAGGTCATTCCCTTCAATAGCACATGTGTAAGAGGTGACATGCTCGTTTGGAACGGCTATTCCATTGTACTTAGGAATCTCGGGCATACGGAATTTCTCGGGGATCGATTTTGGAGCCGCGCTCGAGGAAAAAGGTTTTTGCATGAATTTTTTGGAGTCCATTCCCTTCAATATTGGCGGTGCCCCCAGGATTACCCTAGAATTGTAAGTTTCACTTTCTTGTCGTTTGCCTCGGTCTTCTTTTCCCCCGACTCAATCCGATTTGTCTATTCTTCGAGCATCTTCATGATTGCAGAATTTGTCTCCGATTCTTTCCCATTCGATTTCCTTGAAACCGATTCGACCCTGTAAAAAACATCCTGGGATGGCTCGGGATCGATCCTATTCGGTGGGTGATTCTTGTTTTGGAGCTGGGCAATTGCCGCCTGTTGAGCCTACAACATTTCGAAGATCACCCATCGGCTGATCCCGCCATCTTTGCCGCCATGAGTGCTTTGATCAGTTGATCGAACGTCTCCGCGGATGCTTCCCTCGAGACACATGTGAGCTAACGTCGATTGGATCTACAATCAGAACTCCGTCGAGGCCAACTGGGGGTATGTCGTTGCGTGGTGCTATGTTATCATTTTCGCCGTGGTGGCCGAAATCATTATAAACGTGTAGAGGTGCTTACTGAGAGTTTGACATTTTGGTCAAAGATACTCCAAAGAACAAGTGTAAAATAGTATGTGTTATGAAAGTTTGTACCAGGTAATCACTATTATCCTTAGCCCCACGGTGGGCACCAAACTGTTTACCCTTTAAGTTGGATAACAATTGAATTTATACGCGATTATAAGGATACGTGATATAACTTGATAGAAAATTAAGAAGACATATTAATGTTGAAATTGACGATAATAAAGTAAATGCAAACCACAAAATTGGACGGCCTTAGCCTCTGAGTTTGATCACCCTCGATCCAAAGAAATGCCTCAACTAGTGTTAGAACTGAACAACAAGATAATAAGAACTAGAAGTGATCAGAATGTTGCTCTCTTTTTGCGTGTTACAATGTGTTCTACAAATGGTCAGAACCCTCCTTTATATAGTGGGGGTGTTATACTTTTAGTACAATTATGTACAAGGTAAATAATCTTATGATTTTCTACTTAATCGGCATCTTCTTGATACGTGCCGGGATTTCCGCCGTGATCCTCGACCGATTGCGGGTATTTCGGCTTTCCGTTATTTGGCTCAATAAGTTTTCCTCGATCTTGCTCGATCTCGATCTCGATCTTGATCGGTTCTGGGTCACGAGCTCGACGGTCTAGTTATGCACCATAGTCAGGTATAACCCGAACTCGAACTTTGACCTGCCATACTTTAACCTCGATTGGTTAAACAATGGACGAACCTGATTTCGACCGTATACAATTTATTAAAACGTCCTCTCTTTTTTATAATAATAAAATTTGTATCAAATCAAACAAATATCTCGAACGGCTTAACGTAATTGACTTTAACTTGTATACCAACAAGAAATTTATACATTATCATGTCTGACATTTATTGTTAATTTTTTTTTCTTTTCTGAAACGTGAAATTTATTTTTACCCAAAAATAAAGCAGGAGGAATAAACAGATGACTTGGGAGTTGAGTGTATCCTAGTATTTATACCTCCAATTTTGAATGTATTGTTTTCGAGGAAAATGCTACTCGGACAAAATCTATATCAAGACATCCTAGTTATTCTAGATAAATGCAAGAGTCTTGCTCTACTCAAGCAATTGCAAGGCCATCTCATTACCACTGGTCATGGCCAAACGCAGCTTTATGCGTTCAAGCTTGTTCGTTTCTGCACCATCACTCTCTCAAACCTCCATTATGCTCGCTTAATCTTCAATTGCCTTAATTTTCCCAATGTTTACCTTTACACTGCGATGATTACTGCATACACCTCCGTTCAAGATCATACATCATCTCTTTTTTTATACCGTGAAATGGTTCGTAATGGCTTGTCAAGGCCTAACCATTTTGTATTCCCTATAATCTTAAAGTCTTTCCCTGAAATTATGAAGTCTTATGGGATTGAAATGGCGCATACCCATATTGACAAAATGGGTTTTGGAAAATACCCTGTTGTTCAGACAGCTCTATTGGATGCTTATTCAAGGTCTTCGTCTGATATTAGAGTTGCACGGCAATTGTTTGATGAAATTACTGACAGGAATGTGGTTTCATGGACTGCAATGATATCGGGATATACTAGAGTTGGGCAAATGGGGGATGCTATGTTGCTTTTTGAAGAAACTCCTCAGTGTGTAAGAGACACCCCCTCTTGGAATTCCATAATTGCGGGGTGTACACAAAATGGGCTGTTTTCTGAGGCCATTTCATTTTTAAGAAGAATGATAGTTGAGGAAGGTATGGTTCAATTGAATAAGCCTAATGATGTTACATTTGCGTGTGTACTTGCAGCTTGTGGCCATACCGGAATGCTTCAGCTCGGAAAATGCATTCATGGGTATGTGTATCGGAATAGTGTTCATTTGAATTTACTTACTTTGAATGCTCTCATTGATATGTATGGAAAATGCGGGAGCTTGAAAGAAGCAAGATATCTTTTTGATAAGGCTAATAGGGGGGGTTTGACTTGTTGGAATTCTATGATCAATTGTTTTGCCCTTCAAGGTCATTGGGAAGGTGCTATTGGAGTTTTCAAAGATATGTTGCAACATGGCGATGATTTAAAACCTGATTCAGTGACTTTTATTGGCTTGTTGAATGCTTGTACTCATGGAGGGTTGGTTCAAGAGGGGCTTAGTTATTATGACTTAATGACTAGGGTATACGGAATTACCCCTGAAATTGAGCATTATGGGTGTTTAGTTGATCTTCTTGGTCGAGCAGGTCGGTTTGAGGAAATTATGGAAATTGTTAGAAAGATGCACATAACTCCAGATGCAGTTATATGGGGTACCTTGCTTAATGGCTGCAAAATTCATGGGCGTATTGACTTGGCTGAATATGCACTGAAAAACTTGATTAGTATTGATCCAAATAATGGTAGTTATTACTCTATGCTGGCTAATTTATATGGGGAGTTGGGGAAGTGGGAAGAGGTTCGAAAAATAAGGAAGATCCTAAATCAGCAGAATGCTTATAAAGCTCGTGGTTGCAGTTGGATTGAGCTTGATAGCCAAGTTCATCAGTTCTATTCAGTGGACAAATCTCACCCTAGAATGGAAGAGATATACTTAGTTTTGGAATGTTTGGTTGATGCGCATTAGTATGTACCTTGCTGGCTTTAATGTTTGGTTGATGCGCATTATTATGTACCTTGCTGCTTTATTATTTCCGAAGAAATTCTCATTTCCATATCCATCTTATTACCATGATCTAATTTGATTTGAAATTCCTGAACACCAGTTGTTTCTTGATCTGTGACCTGTGCTGGTGTATATGAAGTTTAGAGCATCCATGGTTAGTCTGGAACTTAACAATCAAGAGTTAAAGAAATCATTGGTGGAACACTTTTCTATTACTCTCATCAAATCGAGCTTGAAGATAGTGTTATTCACTCTCTGCAGAGGACCTTCAAATTATGGAGTTATTCTTAGCTGCACACGGTCTGCCAGAATTGCATTCAGAGTTGAAGCATATTTATGCAATTTTTAACTCTATTTTTTTTTCAATTGGTAGTTTGAAATGCTTCTTATAGCATCAGCAATACATATACTTTATGGAAATAGAGGCAAATGGTCTGTAAGAGAAATGCAAATTTAATCCTAATATAAGACTTTACTCTTTGAAAGTTTTGCTAGTCAGTACTTACACTGATCTTTCTAAGGCTAAACTTTTATAGATTTTTCTTTTGTTTATAAAATAAGAATGAGATTGTAAGTGACAAGCAGGACTCTTGAAGCTGCAAACTATGTAGGTCTAAATAGCTCTCTTTGTCTCTCTATCTAAGCATCCATATCAACTGTATAGCTTCTTCACACCGACTATCCAATAAATAAGTTTCCATTTTTATCTCCATATATTTGCCATCAAAAGCTCATGTATTTATTCGCTCACAGATGCTCCACGAGGTGCAAGCAAAAGAAGAATATACTCATTATCACCTGAAATTCGAGAACAGTTTTAACTTCTGCACAGAAGATGAAGAATTTGTACGATCGAAGGTTTTCTGAAGGAGAGTTTTGAAAGGAGGCGGTTTATCTCGTTGCCTGTACTCTTGCAGAAGAGATACCACTACCATACGATATCTTCTATTTCTTATAGTGTCAACAGAAAGAATGTGCTGCTTATGATCTGAAAGAAAGAGGCAAACTTGATTTGGGGCACAAGAAATTGAAGCATAAACTTTCTCTTGTGAGGTATGTTTGAAAGAAAAGTTGAAGATTCGAAAGCTTTCTTCGTTTCCGAAGTATTAAATTATGCTGCCTCGTGGATATTGTATGTTGAGGTCCTGTGATAAATTCCTGTTTTGAGCAACCTATTGGGAAGACAATAAAACCATCACTAGAAGCATGCTCATTACGGCTTGTTTGGATGGTTGTTACATATCGTTTTATAATGTATCGTATTGTATAATATTGTATTGTACTGTATCGTTTGATGAATATAATATTTGGATAGATTGTATCGTTTTCCGTTGTTTCATAATATCACACACCAGCTATAAACTTGCAATATTACAAAAAAAATTAAATATGGGGGTAAATTATTATTTAAAAAGGTAGGGTAAAAGATAAAATAAAATTATTTAATAATAATGAAGGATGAGAAGAGAGAAAAAGATAAGGTAACGACGCGATCACACCAAATCGGTAGTTAAATAAAGTTGCACATTCGTCGTTATGTAACGACGAATTTAACGATACGATACAATAAAATTTAAGTAACAATCAAACAAACATCGTATTTAATATAACAATATGATACAATACAATAGGTAACGACCATCCAAACAAGCTCTTAATCTCTCTCTATATCTATCTATACTATATTAAAAGTGGGAAGACCTTAAGTGAAAAGTTAAATTACTAAAATGCCCATCTTATTAACTACTACCTCCGGGTCACAATAAGTGACTAGTTTACTTTTTCATTTTGGTTCAAAATAAGTGTTCATTTGTATAATCAAGAAAGAATTCCATTTGTTTTTACAAAATAACCCTTATGTACATATCCCTAAAAGGTTTTCTTACTCATATTAAATATTTAATTAGGGGTAGTTTAGTCATAATAGGTATTTTTGTATAAAATTTAGTATTTCTTAATGGGCGTGCTAAAAGCAAATTGGTCACTTATTATGAACCGGAGGGAGTAAATACCATATTTAATAGAATAAAAAAACTAACGTTTACAAAGTCTTAGTACCCTTTCACAACCATCACAACTATTTAGAAAAGTAGTAGCCAACATTCTAATTTAGATTCATATTAACTACTTTTGTTCTTTAATATACACCGTTATTATTATTACTTTCATATTTTATCTCTCTCCTCCAAACCCCAAACTATAGTACGTAGATGCAATACTTGAATGGTTGCATCATTAGCAACCTTAGTTTTTCTTTGAAAATGCTACGTTGAAATATTATAGAAATTAGACAATGGGATTTTAAAAGAACTTATGCCAAAGTCCATATCTAGTATGCAAACTAGCTATATGCATTAGATGGATCAAGTAGGACATTTAATGTAAAGAGTGCTTTTATATATCTTTCAGAGAAAACAATGAGAACCCAACTAGAAAAGTCTCATTAATTAATTGCTATTCTTATTAATTTAAATATTATATATTTTTAATTAATAAAAAGCCCTTAATGCCTAAAAGAAGCCAATGCTTCATACCCTATAACAACGATGTCAGTTTTTGGTTTTGAAGAACCATCTTTGCCAAAATCATATTCACATGAGAAGTCGAAGGTTGTCGACCAAAGGAAACATACAAAAAATATTGAAAAATGAAGCCAAAATCAATTTTGCCAAGCATAGCAATGAGAAGCAAAAGACACACACCTTCTTGTCTTGCCGCGAGACTCCTTTGATTAATGGGAGATAACATCAGCAACCAAGATAATGCATTTCTATATTTTCATTTTTATGTGAGAAACAAGACAAAATTATTATAATTATGCGGTAAACACGAGTGATAAATACTAATGTCTTGATGGTTTTCAAACTGTCACGACCCGGAATCCCACCCTTCAGGACGTGACTGCGTCTAACGTTGAACCCGCTAGACAAGCCAACGTGCACAAATAATCTAACTTTTTCAACCCAATTCGACAATAGCAAAGAGAATACCTTCAAAAATCTTAACAGAAGTAACGAAACGCTTTAGAATTTTAACAACGAAAATGTAACAGAAATTCAAAAATGCAAAGTGAAATGGTAAGATACATAACGTCGCATAAGCCCAAAACCGGGGTGTCACAACTCATAAACTGTCTAAACAGAGTGCTAAATACATAGTCTGAAAAGAAATACATCATTGTCTTGAAACTGGGGGAAAAGATAAGACAATAAGAAATCCAAAGGCAGGAGAGACACCAAGGCCCACAAATGCCAACGGGTATACCTTGAAGCTCTGGGTGGACTGAAGGTGACTCCCTCAATGCGGTCCACTGGGTCCGGATGCGGGGTCTGCACAATATTAAGAAGTGCAGTGTAGCATCAGTACAACCGACCCCATGTACTGAGTAAGTGCCGAGCCTAACCTCGGCCGAAGTAGTGACGAGGCTAGACTTGACCATAACGATAACCTGTCCTATTCTACAGCAGGTAACACGGAAAATACAAGGCAAGAAATAAGCAGACAAGTAAGGGATACGGGGGCAATAAAGGGGAACAAGTGAAATGAAGCAGTTAAATTGACATATAGGAGTAAACAAGGAAGGCAATTTAACACAATAGCTAACGAAACCAGTATAAATCCAGAAATGTAAATAATGGCACGACATCACCCTTCGTGCTTTTACTCTCTTCCTCACAATGAGATGTATAATGCGAAATAGTATAAATCATGGCACGACATCAGCCTTCGTGCTTTTACTCTCTTCCTTACAATGCAATGTACAATGTAAGGCAATATAAATCATGGCACGACATTAACCTTCGTGCTTATAATCAATGTAAATCATGGCACGGCATCACCCTTCGTGCTTTACTTTCTCTCTCTCACTATGCAATGTAATCAAATGTCATGGAACGACATCACCCTTCGTCTTTTACACTCTTCCTCACCAAACAATGACAGATATAATGGTAAGGAATACAGCATAGTGGAAATAAAATTCAATATCACCCGGCAAGGGAAAAACATCAATCAATATTACAATAATTTCCCGACAAGGGTCTCAGCTATAACCAATCAATTCAAATATATCCTTAACAATTGGATTTTCAATCAAACCAATACATCATAGTTTCATCAACAAAGACTTTCAACAATAACGGCTTCCAAGTAGAGGCAAGTTCATAATATAACGAACATGGAAGTAATAACAAGATTTGTATCAAAAATAGACTCACGGGCATGCTTGACACACAATGCATAGGTACTCGTCACCTTACCTATGCATTGAACATGATAAATACTTAGCACATAACATACAATACCTATTCCCTCACCAAAGTTAGGCAAGACACTTACCTCGCGTCCAAAATATATCAATCAACCCTCTAACACCGCCTTTCCTTTTGAATTCAACTCCGGAACAACAATATCTAGGCATAATTAACTTAAGTATATCAATAATAACTCAATAGCACAATTCCATAGCCTAAATACACAATTCCTATCATTCTTACAAAAATTCCAAAATTCGGCCCCGGGCCCACTTGGTCCAAACACGAGGCTCGGACCAAAACCCTATCACCCATACCCCCACGAGTTAGAATATGTAATTTGTTTTGAAATTCGACCCCAAATTGTGGTTGAATTACCCAAAATTCCCAAAAACCTAACTCTACCCAAAACCCCTAATTTTCTACTTGATTTTAGGAATTTAGGCCTAGATTCTAGAGGTTATGGAAGAAAAATGGAAGAAATCGATGTTAGAAACACTTACCCAAGAGGCTATGGAGGAAGAATTGGCTTGGGAGTCTTCAATGGAGGTTGGAGGAAGGAGAAAGTGATGAAAATATGAAAATCCCGTGTAATATTCTGTTTTTGGGTATTAAAAATAGCTGGGAAGAATTACTCTATGCGTTCGCGGAACATGAGGTGCGATCGCATAGAGGCAGATTCATTTAAGCTCTGCGATCGCAGAGGCCCTTGTGCGATCGCACAGGGCAACTCTACCCAGCCCCAGGCCCCCATGCTAACCTCTGTTCATTCGCATCATACCACCTGCGTTCGCACAATACTAATCCTAGACCCTCCGCGATCGCGCCCATTGAGGTGCGTTCGCACTGAACATTTTGACCCTGACCCTAGACCCCACAATTACTCTGTGCGATCGCATGGACTTTAGTGCGATCGCACTGAAGGAAACATCAGACACCAGAAACCAGTCCAAAATACCAGATTTTTACACTTTAACTCACCCCGTTAGCTACCCGAAACTCACCCGAGCCCTCGAGTTTCAAAACCAAAAACACACACGACTCCCAAAATATCCTACGAACTTATTCAAGCATTTGAATCATCGAAAAATCATCAAAATCAATGAATTAAACCTCAAAACTCTTAGAATTTTCTTAAAATTTCATAAAGCTTAATTTTTCCAATTTTGATCCGAAACACGTCATTTCAAGTCCGTTTTACACCCAATTTCACAGATAAGTCACATAACATATATTAAACTTGTTCTGGGCTCCGGAACCATAATATGGGCCTGGTAACACGGGTTTCATATCAACGTTCATTTTCAAAAACCTTTATTATTTCCAGAAAATAATTTTCTTTAAAAATTTATTTCTCGGGCTTGGGACCTCGAAATTCGATTCCGGGTATACACCCAAGTCCCATATTTTCCTTTTCGGGTCCGTTTACCAAAAATGTTGACCAAAGCCAACTTTATTCATTTAATTATTACAAAAATTCCATTTTCATCAAATTTTCACATATAAGTTTCCCGGCTACACGCCCGGGCTGCGCACGCATATCGAGGTGAGATTAACGGAGGCTTTCGGAGCCTCAAAATACAGATTTAGCTGAATTTACTGTGGAAGACCTTTTGGGTCATCACACAAACTCTCATCAATGAAGAGACCAAAGACCACACTCCCAGTTCTAAATTACTTCATATACTCACCAAGGAGGGAATTGGTTCAGACATGGTTATTATTGCGGAAGAAGAGTTCATATAATAAGAAAATGCCAAAGCAAACTGAACGCAAATCCAATTTTCTTGTGGAGGAAATTTCAATTTCAATTTCATTTCATATTTAGAGTTTGCAAATAATATTATCTTATCTATGTTAATGGGCGCTGATCGTGAAAAATTAAAAGGAGACAAACAAACTTGAGTGAAGACCTAAAGTTTTTCTTTGAAAATAAAGTCACATTTGACAGCTTTTTTTACGAAGCCCGGAAGTTCTTTCTATAATAAATAGAAATGATTCAAGAAGAAAGAGAGAGAAAAATCGAGTTTTACTTTCATTGCTCTTTCTTTTGTTATATATCCTTTTATGAACTTTAATATCTATAGACGTTAATATATATGATCATGATCATTATATACTTTGTTCTTACCTACATATTATAACTAGGAATAACGAAGGTTATAATGTTAGTTATTTCTTTTACCAAATGAAACTGGTTTGTTGTTACACGATTTTGTTGTATGCATAAAAATATGTGAAGGATTATTTTTGAGGTGGTAAAATTATTATAAATAGTTTACATTAATACTTGAAAATGTACTTGAGATCATGATAATGATATATATGAAGTGTCATATTTGAGTGAATCATATCTATATATAAAAAATGTTATAACAAGTTGAGATAAGGAGAAAATACTTCATTGTATAATTAGGTATATCATTTTGAGTTTTATAAACACTGAATGTCTTTTATATATATAGTGTCTCCTGATGAAAAGAATAAAATATAAGTGCTTTAGGCATTATATCCTAAAACATTATACGATTTAGTTTTGTCCACGAATATGGCATTTGAAGTATCCAATCATTTTAGGTTTGACAAATAAGTCATTATATGATGATCCACATGGATGATCTACAGAAACGTATACTTTATTTCTTCATAATTATTTCCTACAACCTTTATATTTTATTAAAATTAATGTTAATTTTATAAAATTGCATTATTAATATTAATCATAGTTTACAAAGTCATTAATCGACATACACGTGCAACGCACGTGCCGAGAAAAAATAATAATATATATATATATATATATATATATATATATATAAACTAAAAAGTTGAATTACTTTAATACCCCTCTAAAATATAATAATACCCTACTTCTGTTATTTAAAAAAAACTCGTTGTTACATAATTCTTCACCAACAGACACAACCATTCCATAATTCTCATAAACATTATTTTTACACTATTTTCTTACCCAACAACTAGAACTTCAGAAGTAATCAACACAAGTCTAAAAATATCATACGAACTTGCTCGGATGATCAAAATACAAAAATAACATCTAGAACTATAAATCAGACATCAAAACGCATGAACCTCAAAGTAAAGTTCAAGAACTTCTAGAATTGCAACTAATCGTCTGAATCCTATCAAATCAACTCCAATTGATACCAATTTTACAGGAAAGTATAACATAACTGACCTATTCTAAGTCCCAAAATAAATTCTGAGCCCGATAGCCAAAAGTCAACCTATGGTCAAACTTCCATACCTCAAATTGCCAATTTTCAGCAAAACAACACAAATTAACTTATGGACTTCCGAATTTGATTTCCGAGCATACGCCCAAATATAAAATCGCGATTTGAATCTATTGGAGCCATCAAAACACCATTTCGGGATCGTTTTCACAAAAATAAAAGTTTGGTAAACATTTTTAACTTAGGCTTCTAAGCCAAGATCCAAAGGGTCTAAATCAACCCGAAATCTTTTCATAATAAAACCAATCAATGCCGTAAGTCATAAAGCCAAAATTACACATATGTGAGGCATCAAAAGGCAAAACGGGGCGCAAATTCACAAAATGATCGTTAGGTCATTACAAAAACTTCCCCCTTTTGGATGAACCACCATAATCTAAATTACCTTTTCTGAACCTATTTTTAGTTCTACTAGGTTGTTCCTTGTTAATTCTTTCCCAACTAAGAGCAGTTGTAACTCATTTGAAAAAAAAAATTACATATGGCAGGACCACCATAGACTTTCAGATAGAATCATTCAAACCATCTTCGAATCTCCTGTGCTTATTTTTTTCATCATCGACAATACCTCCAGCATAATGAGAAAGCCTAAGAAACTTTTGTTGATATTCAACAATACCCCTTTGCTTTAAATCTAGAAACTCATTTTTCTTTGCATCACGGTAAGCAGAATTCTTTACCAAAGTCATCCCAAGTAAGCACCAGAAGTTTTGCTTTGGCATTTGGTACACTTACTCACCTATCATAAGCATCCCTTTGTAACATTGAGATGGCATACTTAAATTTGGCTTCTTCCGAACACTGAAATTGCTAAAATATTTTCTCTATGTGCTCAAGCCATTATTCAGCATCAGTAGGATCAACAGTGCCTTCAAACTCAACTCCACCCATTTTTCTCATTTTCTCAAAGTTCATTTCATTAGAGTCGGACATTATTCCAGCCAAGTGATGTAAAAAAATTAGCCATTTGTTGAAAATGAAGATCAACAACAGGAGTACTATGACTCATATAAGGATGTGGCGCAAATATTGCACCCTGATTATTTCCCACTTCAAATCAACTAGTACGAGGAAAATTAATATCAGAAAAATATTGTTCAACCCCTTCCGGTAAATGATGTTGGGAATAAGAGTTATCAGAACCCTAACGAGCGGTTCCATATGTCTATTAGAAGAAGAGGACATAACTTAATTCCTACATAAGGGAGATTGCATTGCATTAGGGACATGTACATGATGCATCTGCACAATATACGCAATGAAGCATGTTAAAAAGAAACAAGTACTCTAACAATTCGCAATAATAGTCCTAGAATCACAAACCTAAAACTATGATACCAAAACATGAAGCAACTACGTTGGGAGGGTTCTACTTATGAAATAAAGATAATTTACTACTAAAAACATTCAAAAGATATTAATCTAAAAAGACATTCATAATAATTTATTAGCGAAAATAGGTCCATACTATAAAAGTTGAAAGTGCAATTCAAGACCATGAGATTTTCAAGGTATACCTGCTTGATGTTCGCAGACCTCGAAGTCACCATCTTACTTCATTATGCTATTGTTAAATTGTAATTCAAAACAGTATCATGTTTAGAAATTCTAATGTGTTTCAATAGTTCTTACGACTTCGTACTACTGATTTTGGAAAATGTATAACTATTAATCGCTTGCAGTTTTGTATGACTTTTAATGATTTATGATTAGTGATTAAATAGTTCAATTTTGTTATTAAATCAACATATGTTAGACTTTCCTAGTCTTAGAGACTAGGTGCCATCACGATATCGTAAGATGGGAAATTGGGGCTGTGACAAGTCGGTATCAGAGCTCTAGGTTCATAGGTGTTATGAGTCATAATCATGTTTAGTAGAGTCTTGCGATCGGTACAGAGACGTATGTACGTATCTTCTATAGTCTATAGAACTAGTAGAAAATTCCACTCATTTCATTCCTTATCGTGCGACATTGATTAAGCTTGAAGAATATATCTTATACCCATTTACATCCATTTGTAAATGATGTTGTGCGCTCGGTATCAGCTATGCTCTGGCGGTTTGTAATGAGATTTTCATGGGATGGTGCTGGAACTTGCGGTATATCTGTATCATTTCTAAATATTCATTCCAGTATTAGGGAGGTTAGAGAAACATCTTCAGATTCACAGAATGTCTCTTCAGATTGTGTATCTCGCAACGAGCTTTGAGCTTATGGATGACGTAGTTTGTGCTAGGGTCTCCCGAAACGAGCTTTGACTTAGGGTAATTGTGCACCAACAAGGGAAGTATTGACCGAAAGACAAATTGAGGAGGATTAGAAGAAATGGGCCAGCTCGGAGGTGCTTGGTCAGCACATCAACAAGGTAACTACTCCTTTTGATGTGGTAATGCTTCCCCAGCGTTATGTGGAAATACCCTTGGTTTTGACGGCTTGCGTGACTTGGTTGATTTGGGGAAGTTCATTTCTTATGGCTTGGTGATGTGCAGGTGGCCTCGAAGAGTTCTTGATAGTGCCAACCACGACTTGAGCGAGATGTATGCTACCGACAAAAGGAATGTGTTGCGTGTTATGATTTCACTTGGATGGGGCCATTAGTTCTAGATAGCATGGACGATTTTAGATGTTTAGAAGAATGCTAGCATTATTTGATATCACCAAAGAAGGATGTGCACTCCGGAAGGCGCACTGTGTTTTGACTTGCGGACGCCTGACTAGTATTATGGTAATTGCCTGGTTTATCGACTGTTGATGTCCAGATTTTTCTTTGTGGCGCAAAAATATTATAGACCTAGTTCTCATGGGCTGACCATATGTGAGGAATGTATCAGTTATTTTAGTAGTGCAGTTAGGATTGGATTTGGAGATTCTAGTATTCTAGGGATTTGAAGACGAAGAGGGTTCTCAAGGCAGATTATTCCATGGTTGTGAACGGTGAAGGTATGTTACGAGGTTGACAACTGATGGTATGTACTATAAATATGTTATTGTGGGCTTTTAGGAGGCTATTTACCTACTTCGCAAGGATCATAATTGATTTGGAGGCTACAAGTAGGTCTAATAAGGATGTGTGTGCTAAATCGGTCAAATTTATCTACTCAACATAGTTATTAAGGAGGGGTACGTTATCGGTTAAGGTGGATCACATTCGTGTTCTGATATGTCGTATGTGTTACTCTCATATTTTGTGATGGGTCGTGATATGTTGGTTATCTGCACACCGATGCGGTTATGTTTGGGCTTTGTTGTGAAATTCGAGTGAGATTGATCTTTGGGTGTTGAATGGTTGAGTGTAACTTAGTTATGGTCTTCCTATTTCGGGTATATAATGATATCCATATCTCCATATTTACGGTCACGCACTTCGTGTGTTTGTTTTTGGTATGCTTATGGTTGTTGATTATGAGTATCATGGATCGACGAATTACAGGTGAACCTGTGTTGGATTGGGTCATGCATCGCAACGGCGTTATGCTAGGATATGATCATTTTGTGCTTATTTTGTGTGTTATTTTATCCCTTGTGTGGTGGATTGATAGAATTACACTTCGTGGTGGTATCTGTTGAGTTGTCGGGATGATTTCTTCATTTCCATTCTCGTTCCATCATTGGGTATATCTGAGTATTGTTCGTTGGTGCATGGATTGCATGGTATGTGGCTCTAAGTAGAATTTGTGTGACATATCGGTCTAGTAGCTTGTACTGGATAAGGTGAGATTATATGGCCTGAATGAGTGCCATCGAATTTGATTAAGGTATGTTTGCAAGAATTGTATCACTAGTCGGCTTAGATTTTGGCTATGGTTCTTATCGGGCAACAGAGCTCGACGACTTGTTGATCTGATGTTATGATCTTTTGTATGTTTATTTCATCATTGGCAGTGTACGAAAGTTCAAAACAAGGTTTTAGTTGATATGAGGTTTGTTATCGGTGTCGGGTTGGTTATCGAGCAACTATTGCGGTAAGAAATTACTGCTATGAGTATCTTAGTTATGTGGTATATCATGTGATTATGTCTTGAGATATGGTTATGGATTGATGCATCTTGTTCAGAGTTATACGGTGCATAGATGCAAAAATTGGTGCATATAATGAGTTGTCACGACCCCAAATCCTAACAGGCCGTGATGGCGCCTATCGTGGAACTAGGCTAGCCGACCATCACTTTACTACGCTTTTATTCAATTATCACAGTTCACAATTAAATAATAAGCAAGCAACCACATCATAATTAATATAAATAAGTCTTAGTGTCCCCTTAATATTCTAAACAAACCTCCCAAGAACTGGAGTCAATAGTCATGAGCATCTAAGAATAAATAGATCTAACTCTGCTAAAACTATAATATATTGTCTCTAAATCAAATGCTAAGACTAAATAAGGAAGGGAATAGAAGCTGTGGACGCTGGACAGCTACCTCGAAATCCCGTGAAAATGCTGCTACCACACTGCGTCAGCTACTGCTGCGAACTAGTACCTGGATCTGTGCACAGAGGCACAGGGAGTCTTTATGAGTACGCCAACTCAGTAGTAATGAAAATAAATCACAGTCTGAGTAATATAAACACACAGAACATGTACACAATTCCACAAACCAGTAAAACACCAAGTCACCACGTAACATTCATCAATCATAAGTTCGAAATCAATCATAGTTTGAAAACTTAGTAAAAATCTTCATAAAACTGCCCCTAGGGCCAAAATCATTTATCGTAACCATTGCCCATCAGGCATCCTCACAATCACTCTGCCCATCAGGCATCCTCACA
>MDKH01052027.1:0-12545 GCA_005239495.1 Nicotiana undulata
TACTATTTTTTGTGTTTAAATATGAATTAAAATATTTATATCCCAAAGATTTACAAGAAATTGTCTTACATAAAAAAAAAATTTAAAAAAAAATAGGCCGGACCCGTTTAGGCCCGTTTGGCCCGCGGGCCCAACCCGCTTAGCCCGGGCCCATGTGGGCTTAGGCCCGTGGGGGCCGGTTCCACCCGCATAGCCCGCAAAGCCCGGGACCGCAAAGCCCGCGGCCTGTTTGGCCTGGTTAACGTCGTGCCACGATGTTAAATCAAGCTCTTCATGGGAGGCAACCCATGTGTGGTAACACCCTTTTTGTCATGTAAAATTTAACTTTTGTTAATTAGTTTCAATTAAGAAATTTAAAGTGTGCGTTAGAGTGCAGGTAGGTCAAAAAAACAATAAAAAAACAAGGTAAATCTGCGAGTGAAAGGGAAGCAAAGAAATTCTGAGAAGTCTGCGACACATATGCGGTCACATTTCAACTATACAGACCGCATTGTGGTCGCAGACCTGGACAGTTAGTTTGGCAAAACGGGGCGGCTGGAATGCGATTAAAAGGTGCACTATGTGAACCACATTTTGGTTATGCGATCGGATAGTGCATTACATTATAAACGATAAGTCACCTGAGTAACAAGTTATCGCATAACGAGTATGCGATCGCATACCTTATTCTGCGGTCACTAACACACTGCAGAGTCTCCAAGTATGTACCCTTAGCCCTTGTTGCATAACCCATCATCAATACCCCACCAACACACACTTTTCACACTTGAAAAAACACTACACAAAAGGAACAAGAAGAAGAGAAACAACTAGTTTGAATTGAACGGATTAGCAAGGGGAACATTTGTGGACTCACTTCGTAATTGTTGTTTCTCTTTCACCCTCTAATGGTACGTCTCCCTCTTCTGATCTAGATTTCTTTTAGTTTCTCTTTAGTTTGGTTTCAATTTTGTTGTATTAGTTCTTTTGATTTTAACTCGTTTTTTCCATTTCATCTGTGGTTTACCTGTGTGTAATGGGGGAGAGGGATACCTGAAGAACCTGTTAGGTCTAGCTTGTTAGGTCACAAATTTGGGGTTTCCATTGTTGTGCTAAAAGAAGCTATGAAAATGATAGCCTCTACGTCCGCATAGTAGTTTTGCGGTCCGAACTCCTGTCACACAATGCGGCAGCTCTGCGATCTCATAGTTGATATGCGGATCGTAGATCCGTTGCATACTTCAAAAGTCGAGAGCCTAAATTGACATGATGTTTGCGACAGTTCTCCGATCGCAAATCTACCTTTGTGGTAGGTTATGCGATCGCATAAGGTGATGACTTTTTCTAGTGGTTGATTCTGCGATGACTATGCGAACCGCATAATGGATATGCGATCGCATAAGTCATCGCATTATTAACTATCTTCAGCAGATGACTACTTTGCGATGGGTTTGCAAACCGCATAGAGGTTATGTGACCTCATTCCTATCGCATAGTTGATTTTCATAGTAAAATTTCTACTGATGTCTGCTACATAGCTCACACCTCATTTCTTTGCAGATATGCCTCGCCAAAAGCATACTTCTTCATCCAATAAAAGGTCTTCCTCTAGTCGTCTAGCACCACCGGCAAAACGTTCACGACAAGCAAAACCACAATCTATTGATGAACTTCCCTCCCAGTTTCATGAGGAGGAGACTTTGCCAGCTGTTGATCTGCAGGCTGAGGCAAGACGTAAATGCAGAGATGATTTCCAGCTCCGGTTTGATCTCCCTGGTTCTAGATCTTTGTATAAGGAAGGGTTCACAAAACGGAAAATCCTTGCCGAGAAGCAATTGAGTCTGAATGGTCTACGGGAGCATTATCCCCACATTTTAGAAAACATCAAAAATAGAAAATGGGAGTGCTTCACTGTGTTGCTGAGGACTTTAATGAAACAGTGGTGCGGGAGTTCTATGCATCCTATGGGGCCTCAATAACAGCTCACCACAAGCGCAACAAAATATTCTGTGACACTGTCCTAGTTCGAGGGAAGCAGGTATACTGTGAGAGGGTGCCCATTCTTGATCATTATCTCTCAGCTAAGTGCCCGAGTACAACTGAGTATGAGGCCAAATTGGCCAACATAAATGGTAAGCGAGCTTGGGTTGCATCAGTGATTGCCAAGGGTACCCCATCCTGGATTGACCCTTTACACAAAATATACAAGGAGGATCTTACACGAGAGGGTCGATTCTGGCTGAGTTTTGTCACTTCCCCCTTGATCCCAACCCAGAATGAAACAAAAATAAGCATTGAGAAAGGGGTCCGGACGTGGAAGAAAACTACATAATTTTCTTTTCCCATGCTTGATCACAGCCCGCTGTAAGGCTGCAGAAGTTCCTACAATGCCCCATTCTGACAAGATGGGAAAAACGGAGAAGGATATCGACATCAGACACATTAGTGATGCGGTGACAAAGCTAGCTGTTGTTACTCTAGAGATTCAGATCCAGATTCCTACTAAGACACACATCTGAGACTCCTAGACTCCTATTGCACCTAAGACCATAGGGGCATCCGCTGATGCTCCACAGCCGACCCCTCAGGCCATTGCCCATCCATCTGCCTCACTGCCAGTTCTTTCGAGGCTCGGTCTCCTAGCTCACCATACAAATGCTAAGGTAGACAAGCTTCTGAAGGACCTCCCTACACTGATCACGTAGGATCTGACCCCCATTTAGTCATCAGTGATGGCCCTACAGCAGCAACACGTATCTTATGAGAGCCGCCTGAAGAGGCTTGAGGTGAGAATTGAGAAGATAAAGCGAGGTGAGGTTGGAGACTTGCCACAGCTTCGCACTGATGTCGATACTCTTAAGACTGAGCTCCACAAGCTACATCATCTGGAATTTGATCTATCCTCCTTCATGCCCAAGGAAGGAGAGCAGGGAGCGAGCGCGTCTAAGACTGGACTAGGTCTTGATTTCTCTACCCTGATGACAGCCCTGACATCCCAGACTGTTGGAGCCTCCCAACCTCCACCTTCCCCTATTCCAGTTAACATCCCTTCTGGGGATGATTCCAGACATTCTGCAGAGTTCGATGGTTGGGAGACATACGAGGCAGAATCTAAGGAGGAGTCATGGTCTGACGATGATGAGGGTCCTCAGGAGAAGGTCAAGCAGGTTTCCTTCACCAACGCTGCGGAGGAAGAAGAGGATGCTCATGTGCGGTTGGAAATAGAGCGTTCACTAGCTGATAGAGCTACTTAGGCCAGATCATCAGACATTCCGCCATCAATAGGCAAGGTCACTAGCTCTCAGGCCCCACCTTTAGTTTTCAAACACTTGGAGACTCATTCACCACTAGCAGCAGTCATCCCTCCAGCTAAGTCTTCAGCAGCTCTACCACCACCACCACTTCCAGCTGGTGACCCCATTGTTACTCAGCAGGCTACAGACTCCCACAACACTTAGTGCGCCCCAGGGAGCCCCTAACTCTGTTTTACAGTTCCTATGCATTGGGGACAATTCATGCTTTTTGGTTGGGGGTGGGATGATAGCCTTGTACAAACTGGTTACTTTTTGAAATCATTGAACTAGTGTACTTGTTTTTGTGTTATATGTTATCTTCGAAGTTATCGGTAAACTTTTGTACATACTTGTGTTGTTTATTAATAACTTGGTTTGTCCTCGTACGTATGTTATCTGTGTATATAAAAAAAAAACACAAAAAAAATAAGATTGTTGGATGCATGCTCACCATTAGTAATTAGAAATGAATTCCCCTTGGTTGTTCTTCGTCGGTTTCTTTTCCAAGGGTGTAATAGTAGAACCATGGCAGTAGGATGAAACATGTTGACCAGTTTGGTGTAATTGTCTAGTCTCAAACATGTATGTCTGTAAATAACCCATACCCTTCCGTATATATAAAAAAAATGTATTTTGTGTGGTATAGGCAATCAATTGTGTAAACCTGAGGCTCGATCTTTGACTCTATGCTTACTTAGTATTATACATGTAAATATGATGAAAGCTTCGAGTGCGAAAGGTTGACTCGAGGGCTAAAACTATGTTGAGTCAAACTGTTCGTGTGCCGTGTGTGTTAGCTTTTGTATGAATAATTCTTGTGTTGACGACTTCGCCGAGGTTAGCATCAGTTGTACTGATGCTAAACCTGCACTTCTTTATGTTGTACAGACTACGCAGCCGGACCCGGTGTTCAGTGACGGAGGGAGCATTTCATCAGTTCATTCAGGAGACATCGAGGTAGACCCGCAGACGTTCGTGGAACTTAGCGTCACCTTCCACCCTTCTCTTTCAGTTATGTCTTATTCTATAGTTTCAAAGACATTCATATGTACTTATTTTCAGACCATTGTATTTAGTAATCTCATAGACAGTTCGTGAGTTAGTGACACTAGTTCTGGGTTGTACTTATGGGAATTATTGCGAGACTTGTTATCTAGTCCTGAGATTGTTTAACTTTCGTATTATTAATCACATTTGCCTTAGTTATTTTGTTCATTTTAACTGTTGATGAGTTTATTTTGTTCAAACATTGGCTTCTCTAGCGGGTACAACGTTAGACGACATCACGGCCGATAGGTGGGATTTCGGGTCGTGACAAGAGGCAGTTTATAATTTTATAAGGATTAGTTACCTAAGGCGCCTAGGTGTGGGATAAAGCGCGATTGTTACCAGGATTATTAAAGAAAATTGTTATAAATTATGTTATATACACATGTTGTTCTATGTGTTAAGGGATAAATGATCATTACTAGTTTGTTAAAAGAACAGGGTGAGACTGTTTTATATCCCATTTTTTATGCATCAGTAGTTAAACTAGGTGTAATTAAGCGAGTATAATCGAGATCTTAAAACATGGTGTCTAATGCACATAAGAGATGTAGAATGATGCATATGTAGAATTCCTAAAGTAGGATTTCTAAGTGCACATAAGAGATGCAGAATGATGCATATGCAGAATTCCTAAAGCATGATTTATCAATGCTCATCATGATTTCAGGACATGTAAAGTTTACTAAAGCATGATTTTCGAAGTGCACACAAAGTTACACCATTTATTAGACATACTTGCCTGAATAGTAGCTTGGTATTAACGTTGTCATTTTATCCTAGAGACAGGATTTCTAAGTGATAATAACAATAGTGCCAAAATGAGATGCTGAAAACAGTATTCATAAAACCTAAGGGGCATGATATGATTTGCACATATTGGTCCTAAACATGAATTCTATTGTGCATGTAGGCAATGTAGACCTAAAGCATGGTTTCTACCCTTGATATAGATAACCTATGTGTCTATAATGTGTTTTAAGCACGGTTTTTGAACAATGTGTTCGTCTAATTGTGCTAATGAAATAGCAATGCATTTATAGTTTGAAAACAGGTAGAAAACAAGGTAAGAATCATAATTCGGCAGAAATTATAGAAATATGCACCAATTAGAATCAAATTAGCATAAGGACTTCCTTTAATTAAGGGGCCATACTCAAACGGTAATAAGCAGACACTAAATAAGGAAAGAAATTGCATAAGGTAGGGTATAAATAAGGAAGTAACTTCAGCATAGCATAGAACACGTAATAGAGACTAGGTTCAGAAATTATATTTAGGGAAAATATACATGAATTAGTTTGACAGCAGAATCAACCATGAAAATAAGGCAGGAAATAACATAAATACTGGAAATCAGTAAGGAAATCACCAAAGTGAGGTATCAATTATAGGGAATCAATATTAATCAAGGAAAAATATCACAAATGAACGGGTAGACATTATACAAGCAAGGATAACGGGTAGACTTGAAAGAATACCGGCATATCCTTGTAAGTCAAATCCTTGTCCATCTGGACAGAGCTGAAATCTAACACAGGGGACGGATCGTCGTGATACTTTCGGAGCATGGACGTATGGAACAACGGATGAACAATTGATAACAACGGTGGCAACGCAAGCCTGTTAGACACCTCTCCCCCTTTCTCGAGAATCTTAAAAGGTCCGATATACCTAGGGCTCAACTTGCCCTTCTTTTCGAACCTCATGACACCTTTCATGGGTGATACCCAAAGCAACACTCTCTCGCGGACCATGAATACAACATCATGAACTCTACGGTTGACAAGACTCTTTCGCCTAGACTGAGCTGTGCATCCTGAATAATCTTGACCTTATCCAAGACATCCTATAACAAGGGAGCCTCTCCCGGCTCGAACCACCAAACTGGCGACCGACACCGCCTATCGTATAATGCCTCATTGGGAGCCATCTGAATGCTCGTCTGGTAGCTGTTGTTGTAGGTGAACTCTGCAAGGGGAAAGAATTGATCCCATAATCCTTCTAAGTCTATAACACATGAGCGGAGCATATCCTCCAAAATCTAAATAGTGCGCTCGGACTGTCCATTCGTCTGAGGATGAAAGGCCGTGCTCACCTCAACCCACGTGCCCAACTCACGTTGTACTGCCCTCGATAAAAAAGGATAGACACGGGCACATCGTGAAGACAAATGATCTCGCAGAATAGCAATAAATTCGATAATAACAATTAGAGAATTTATTAAGCCAAACCTTATTCAATTCGGTAATAACAACAATAAACTAAAATGAAATACAATGTGTGCTTAATAGTACAGAAGCTCAATATTTACAACTATCCGGATCTAGAGTCACAACCCTCGAGCTACTATAATTACTACAAACAGAGTCTGAAGAAGGAAAATACATTGTTTTGAAGTAGTAAGAGAGTAAATGATAAAACTAGGAAGATAATCCAGGGTCTGCGGATGGCAACAAATCTACCTTGGGTCTCTTGACAGCAAATCCAATAGCTAACCTCTCAATTTGTTAGAGCCGATACCGAAATCTGCACAGAAAGTGTAGAGAGTAATATCAGTACAACCGACTCCATGTACTGGTAAGTGTCGAGCCTAACCTCTACGAAGTAGTGACGAGGCTAAGACAAGACACCTACAAATCAACCCTATACAATTTAACATTATATATACAAATAACAGCAATGAAGAACTAGACAGGTAATATCGAGAAGGGGAAACATGCTGAGGGGATTACAAGATAGAGGACTACATCGGAATGGTAATTAGAACAACCAATAAGAACAAGTAAACACAAAAAAAGGAATATTGCACGGCATCACCCTTCGTGCTTTTCTCCTAATCTTACCAAAAAATCAATATAAACGACACGACATCACCCTTCGTGCATTAACTCTCATAACATGGCACGACATCCCCCTTCGTGCATTAACACTCACAATATGACACGACATCAACCTTCTTACGTTTACTCTCAACCTCACCATAAAGTCAATAGAAACAGCACGACATTACCCTTCGTGCATTAACAGTCTCTCTTACCATAACACAATGTACAAATAACAACAGAGAGATAAAATAACAAGTACAAGTCTTACTTCCACATTTGGTTCCACAATTTCAACCTCAACTTCAGAATCAATACTCAATTATGACCAAAAGATTCGTAAGCATGATAAAAGCGATCCATTTAACAATACTAGTCTAAACATTGATAACATGAACAAAGGAAGCTATATTTGCAAGAACGTACACCCCACTCGCAAGATTTAACCTGAGTACAATGCAAAAATACTTGTCACCTCACATATATGTTGTTCCCACTTACCTCGCTCGAACGACCAAACGCAAAGCTCAACAATGACTTTTCCTTTAACACAAGCCTCCGAACCAATAGATCTAGCAAATTACCAACAAAACAATTCAATTTAAGCCTTAGGAACTACCCACGATTGTAAAGAATTCAATTTAGGCCATTTTTTATAAAGTCAACAAAATTCAACACCCAAGTCCACTTGGTCCAAACCTGAAATTCAGACTAAAACCCGATTACCCATTCACCCCGAGACCAGTTATGGAATTTATTTTAGAATCCCATCTCAATTTTAGGTCTAAATTCCCTATTTACCAAATACCTAGTTCTACCCCAAACCCCCCAATTCCACCATGAAAACGTTAGATTTTACGTTGAATCTTAAGAAAAGTAGTGAAAGGTTAAAATTAAATAGATTAGAATCACTTACGAATGATTTGGGGATGAATATGTCTAGGAAAAATCGCCTATAAGATCTTAGTTTTTGAAAATTTGAGAAATGAACAAAAAATTCCATCAAAGACATATTTGTTTAGCTGCAGATGTCGCATTTGCGACCTGGGCTTCGCAAATGTGAAGCCCACAAATGCAAATATTTCATTGCAAATGCGAGAAATATCACACCTATGCATTCATTGCAAATTCGAATAATAGTTCGCAAATGCGAACTCATGCATGATCGCAAATTTGACACCTTGATCGCAAATGCGAAGAATCCCCCTCCCAGCTCCCATCGCAAATGCGAGACATTGTTCGCTAATGCAAACTCTAGACTCCCCAGATTCTCTTCGCAAATGCGATGAGTAGATACCAAGAACAAAACCTCAATGCAAACCAAATCAAGAGCTCGATATTCAGCTTCCGAACTAGAACGAGAAATTATGGTTGTTTCTTGGCTATCCATGTAATTAATTAGAGAGAAGGAATAACAATATCCTGGAAATAAACGATCGGCATCCAGACAACCATCCTAATCAGCATCAGAGTATGCAGTGAAAATAAGAGAAGAGTTTTTCTAAATAACAAGACCTTGAGAAAAAGTACTCATGAGATATCAGAAAATCCGTTTGATAGCAAGGAGGTTAGAGGAACGTGAAACATGCATAAATTGAGATACACAACTCACAGCATATGAGTTATCAGGATGAGTGATGGTGAGATATTGAAGGGATCCAACAAGACGATGATATTCTGTAGGATCATAGAGTAACTCACTATCAAAAAGAGTGGGTTTGAGCTTAGGACTAATAGGAGTTGAGACATGCTTACAGTTGTGAAACCCATTTTTGGACAACAAATCATGGATATACTTGTATTGGGAAAGAAATACGCTAGAGGAAGAACGATGAACAACAATGCCTAAGAAGAAATATAAGGAGCCTAGATCTTTCTTTGATAATTCACGGTGTACAAGATTAATGAAGAAGTTTAGACGAGACGATGAGTTTCCAACAAAGATAATATCATCAACATAATAGAGAATAACAAGAAGGAATTTCTCATCACGAAAGATAAAGAGAGAATTAACGGATCGGCTACTAAAGAAAACATTAGTGGTTAAGAAGGAGGCAAACATATGAAACCATGATCTAGGTGCTTGTTTTAAACCATACAATCCCTTTTGCAAATGACACACATGATTGTGATGGTCTTTGACTACAAAATATGGGGGTTGTTTCATATAAACAACTTCATTGAGATGACTATGAAGGAAGGCATTTTTTACATCAAGTTGGCGTATTGACTATGAGTGCATGATTGCAAGGTAGAGGCTAGTCAGAATATTGATAGGCTTGACAACTGGACTAAACGTCTCTTGGAAATTCAACCCAGGTTGTTTAAAACATTGAGCAACTTGGAATGCTTTATAGTGAGATATTTGACCATTTCCGTCACGCTTAATACGGTATACCCATTTTCTTAGTACGGTATACCCATACGCTTAATCGAAATCTCAGTACTCAAGCCACAGACAACACCCGACCTCAAGTCTTCTAAACTGGCCCATCATCAACATGCCGAAATCACACTTCGCACCTCAACCACAGAAATCAAAAGCCGTTGATGAACAGTTGATACCAAGCGCTCATGTGCACACACGAATGCGTGAAAAGAATTCAAGGTGTGATGACCCAAAAGGTCATCATGTGTAAATTTAGCTAATATTGTATTTCGAGGCCCAAAAGCCTCCGTTAATCTCACCTCGATATGCCTACACATCCCGAGTGCATAGCCGGGAAGCCTTTATGTGGAAACTTGATAAAGAGTTGAATTTATGAGAATTAATTGAATAAAGTTGACTTTGGTCAACATTTTTAGTAAACGGACCCGGACCCATGATATGACGGTCCCGAAGGGTCCGTAGGAAAATATGGGACTTGGGCATATGCCCGGAATTGAATTCTGAGGTCCTAAGTTCGAGAAATGAATTATTAAAGAAAATTGTTTTCTGAAAAATAATAAAGGCTATGAAAATGAAGCTCGATGTTAAACATGCGTTACTAGGCCTGTCGTTTTGTGTGTTGGGACTCCGTTCCACTGAATGACTCTCTCCATAGAGACTACTCGTTCCTTATGACCTGTGTGGGCAGGTAGTTCGAGATTCAGAAGTGATTTGGCCAGTTCAGGAACACTTGGTTCCTGAAGGCTAGCCTATTCGGCTAATTTTGGTTCCGAGCAGCATTTTAAGAAAATGACTTCGGAATCGAATTCTGAAAGCTCCATCAGCTCCGGATGATGATTTCGGACTTGGGAGTGTGTTCGCCCCGGGTTTCTGATGATCCGGGAGTATTTCGGCACCTGAATTGGAATTCAGGATTTCATGTGATTTGGAATTCAGCCTGGAAACCTCGTGATATCATGGTCCGAATGGAATTCTAGAACTGGCAATACTTTCGTATAGTCATTTATGACTTGTCCGCAAGATTTGGGGTCATTCCGAGCAGTATAGACCCGTTCGGCATATTGATGAGCCATTTGAATTTTCTTGAAATCCTAAGCTTGAAACTAAGGGTTTTTTTTAGAGTGATTTATAGTTTGGAAGATGTTTTCAGTGTTCTGGGAGCTTGAGCAAGTCCGTCATGTGGTTTGGGACTTATTGGTATAATTTGTCAAGGGCTCGGGTGGGCCCAGGGGTCTCCCAGACCCCGATCGGGGTCAAAAACTAGCAAATCATAGCTGGTGGGAATTTAATGGTGTGACCGCACCTGCGGTCCATGAGCCGCAGGCGCAAGGTTCGTAACAGTGGAAATTCCTTCGCAGGTGCGGCTCCACCCGCAGGGGCGATCCTTTTCTCGCAGACGCGGCTCCGCAGGCGCGGACAAAAGCCCGTAGGTGCGACTTTTCCCTGGGGCCCAGGCCATTGCAGGCGCGGCCAATATTCCGCAGGTGCGATTCCGCACCTGCGATCCAAAGTCCGCAGGTGCGAGAAATTCCCAGTGCTCAGGCATTTTCTGCAAGAGCGACCCTTTTCCCGCAGGTGCGAAAACTGCTGGGCAGTCCCATTAAAAGGCTCAAGTCATGAATTCTTTCCCAAAAATCACATTTCCTGCATTGTTTACGACCCCAAGAGCTCCAGAACGGGTATTTCGGCCTAGAAACTCAGGTAAGTGAGTCCTTAACCCTCCGCATGTTAATCTCTTCAATTACTTGGGAATTTCCTCTTCCAAATCCCTAGAAGTCATAAGAAATTGTTGGGGGTAGAAAGAGGGGTTTGATGAAAATGTGAATTCTGATTTTTTGGGCCATTGATGGATGATTAATTGAGTTAATCTTGATCCTTAGGCGACGTTTCGCACATTTCCTCAAGAATTATAATTTTCCAGACGCCGAGGCTCAGAGTTGAATTTCCAAATTGCGAGCCATCGATGGTGATTCGGAGGATTCGAGCGTTGTGTTGATTGGTCCGTTGGCCGGAGGAGCACTTGTCCAGGTGAGTCTCCTTTCCAAACTTTCTAAGGGGGAAATGTCCCCTAGGCTATTGTTTGCTAATTGTGCTCGTTGAGGGGGCTACGTACGTACCACGTGACTAGAGTTCGTACGTGGCATCTATACTGTATATAGGGTAGCCGTACGACCCACGAGCATGTTCTAACTGCTTATGTGATATTATCTGATGTTTTGTACGAGTTATTACTGATATTTGATGAAATTGAGCTATGATAGCTGCGGATTTAATGTACATAATATTCAGATAAAAACTATGAACTTCATCAATTGAGTAAATGTATTACTCCTGATGTAATTGATAAAGAGTAAACGAGATAATGAGCGGTTGAGCTAGATGAAGGTGGTTAAAATTCCTTCTTATAATTGAGTACTAAAAAAAGTCTTGATAATGAGTTGTTGAGCTAAACGAAGGTGGTTAAAATTCCTTCCTATACATGATAATGAAGGTGGTTAAAATTCCTTCTTGTACCTAAATTGTTCCGTCATGGTAATATTGTGAACAAAGAAGATAATATGATAAAAATCCTAACTTTGGCTATAAAGTGAGATGTGAGTATCCGATCCCGTTGATTGTGGGCGAGTCGGTACCACGGTGTCTAAATATACCGATATATATATGCATTCCTGCAGTCATATATACACACTTATATTTTCATAGCCCCCGAGTCACAGGTTTGATTCGTGATCGGGGAGAAATTTACTCTGTACAGTCAGCACACGAGTCGCACGTATGATTCGCGATCGTGGGGAGCTATTATCGAGTCAGCACACGAGTCGCAGGTATAATTCGCGATCGTAGGGAGCTATTATGGAGTCAGCACATGAGTCGCAGGTATAATTCGCGATCGTGGGGAGCTTATTACTATCGAGTTAGCGCACGGGTCGCTGGTATGATTCGCGAACATGTGGAGCTTTATGACCGAGTCAGTCCTTATTACCCACCCTTATGACTTCGGCCGATAGTCTT